>PNRQ01000192.1:0-70101 GCA_003439915.1 Trichoderma atrobrunneum | reverse complement strand
CTGACGGTGACGTTTGTTCTCGACGGCGGAGAGCTTGGAGGAGGAGGAGAGGATGCCCATGTCGTAGAGCTTTGCGAGGAGGAGGTCTTCGTGTTTGCGGCGGATGGGGTTTTCGGGGGGAGGAGGGAGAGGCGGTGGGCGAGTTGGCGGATGGACTATGGAGAAGAAGATTGTCAGTTTGGGTGTATTGAGGGGGTAGTAGAGTTGGTGATGGTTTTGTTTTTGGCGTGTTTGTTGATTTGGGGCGAAACTTACACCGCACATTCTGTTGTACTTGTGGTAGTCCTCGGGCTTCTGGATCATGTACCGTCTCCGGACGAGCTTGTCGCGGTGGTTGTCGTCTTGCTTGTATGTGAAGAAGTCTGTCTTGCGCAGAAGCTTCTGCTCGTGAAACTTGAGCTTGCGCACCATCTTGCAGGATCTTCAATCGGGCTTCGTAGTCGCTATTGCTCGTATTTCCAAAATTGGCTGTCTAATTGAAAGATTGAAAGGGATCCGTGAATGGATCTGGCGCGCAATCAAGGATGAGGATATCAGAGTGTTGGGTTTTGCGTGAAAGATTTGGATCAAATGCTTATCTCGACAATTTTTTGAGACGCCTAGAAAATTGGAAGAAAAAAGGCGGAACTTCAAAGCGGGGCGCACACCAGCTAACGCGGAACATTTTCCGTCCCCGCCACACTCCACATTTTACACAACACCAAGGATTTCGCATCACCAGCAAAAGAGCCGCGGGATTCATTGCCAACCAAATCTTCTGCAAAAGTATTCAATCCGCCCGCCATGCCGCCGTTCCCGCCCCCCTGCGCCATACGTGGCCTCTCAGTCCGCGCATTCTCAACTTCAGCCTCAAAGTGTGCTCCCCGTGAGCCTGTCCACCACCGCCCCTCCTCCAGCAGCAGCCTCCTCTCCATCAACAACCCCGGCCCTTCGCGATCTTCCGGCCAGACCCCCCGTGCGGCAGCGAGCAACCCCGGCGACGTCGCTGCGAACTTGATGACTCGATTTAAGCGTGATGGACAGATTACTATGAGGAACAAACAGGCGAACATTGAGCTGTTGCGGAACCAGAAAAACTCGAACGATTACTTGAGGCAGATGCCGCGGAGGTGGGATGCGGGAGACGTTTATTCGCCGCATGATATGAGTCCTGTGGAGATGCAGAAGTGGAGGAAGAGGTCGCCTCGTGGAGGGGATGTGATTGATGCGCTGGGAATTCGACCGTTGGACATGTACAAGGTGTGTCTTTTGTTTGTCTCTGAAAGCTGTGGGGGGCAATTGGCTAACTTGGGAATGTTGTAGAACTTTTCTTTGATCCAGGAGTTTTCTTCTACGTCTGGGCAGATCACGCACTCTTCTGGCACGAGCCTTCGTCCTGTCAACCAGCGCAAGATTGCCAAGATGATTCGCAGGGTTCAGGGTATGGGCTTGTATCCGACTATTCACGCTCATCCCGAGATGATCAGGGAACACTTCTTCCCTGAGAGGAGATAAAGGAGAGAGGAGAGAGAGTGAAAAAGAAAAAGCATTGGGGTCTGATTGGATGTTGTGTGAGCCGCCATCTATGGGTGTGGCCACTCATGAAATACTATATTTGCTCGTTTTTTTTACCGACTATGTGTACAATAGATGCTACCCCCCGTTATGTATAGATACATGTCATGATCATATATTTCTCCATTGTTATACACTCCGTCTAGGCCTTCATGACCCGTTCTATTTTGAATTGGCACAGCGAGTACTCGTCCATGCGCCGTCCCACCTTCATCAGTTCTGCCCAAACATCGGGGTATCGCCCCTTGGCCCACTCCTGGAACCCTTGCTGAAGAGGCTGTCCGGGCAGAGCATTATATGCAATACCAAGGCTACAACTATATGTTAGCAACTGCAATAGCTTGAAATAATTCACCGAGGGTTTGTACTCACGTCATAGCATTTGGCTCTGACCCCACGACAGACGCCATCTTCATTATCAGTCCTCGAACCTCCTTTTCGTGCCCACTGCCGGCTATTGCGCCAATGTAAGCGTTGTAGACGCTTTGCGGTATTTCCAAATCCATCCTCTCCATCCTCTCCCAAAGCTCGCGGGCTTGCTTATGTCCGCCCGTCTTCTTTTCCAGTGTCCAAAACATTGCCTCCAACGTCGCATATGAAGGCCCTTCCCTCGACTGAGTGATCTGGCCCCAGTAGTCTAGCGCTATCAAAGGCTGGCCGCAGCCGGCGTATGCCAGCATCAAAGCTGTGTATAATTTCGTCGATGGCTGTAGCGTGGTGTCCATCTTCAGCATGTTGTGCACCATTTCTAGCCCGTCGTGGTCGGGATATCGGGCAATTCCTTCCAGGCAAGTGATGTAGGTTTCCATTGTGGGATGGTATGACTTATTTCGGTGTGCGCGCATGTGTCCAAAGACATGTGAAGCCATGTCAGGGCGTCTCCTTTGGAAAAACGCATTCATCAATTCCACGCGCCGTTCGAAGCTGGTATCCTGGAAAAATTGATGGAGAAGCTGATACGCGCCCCATGCTCGGTTCGTGCTCGTGCTGGACTCGAGGCAGAACGCGACAAATGCGTTTTGGATCACCTCTCGCTCCGCTTCACTGTACAAGAAAGAGTGAATGGAGAGGATATCCATGACATCGAAATGCTGGTCGTTTTCTAAAAATCTCAAGCAGAGAGCCGCAACTGTGGCTGGCTCGAGCCTCATTTGGTCTTCTTCAACGGCCTCCAGCATGGATGAAATGAGCTTGAAATCCGGCAGCTTCTGTGCTGTCAGCACAACTAGGTACTCGTTGACCATCTTGCGGAAATCGGCAAAGAGATGAGGCTTGCTCTCGTTCGTCCAGGGCTGCATATGCCTAACTTGATTGTACGCCTCTCGTGCCTCCACCAAATTGTTAGTTCCAAGTCGTAGGCCGAGCAAGATTAGATGAGTTTCTCCATTCGGAGCCAGCCCTCTCTTTGCGGCAAGCGCAAGAATATCATCGCCCAGTGCCTCATCTCGTTGCGCAGAGGCAACTCTGAGAAGACTGTTGATTGTGCTAGTATCTGGTGACACCTCTCCCTTGCGGTCAACCATGTGTGACATTACAGTGTCTACCTCGGCAAGGCTCTTTCCTGTAATGAGTATTCCCTCGAGCAACACGTTCCAGTGGTTCCTCCTTGGCTGCGATTCTCCAAGTTCGCGGAACAGAGAAGTAGCCCATTCTTGAAGGTTGTTGCGCATGGCAAAGGCCGCCACCGCGCGATACGTTGGCGGCCGCGGTATACCTCCTGACAGAGGCTTGCTGAACCAGTGCTTGGTCTCGGCGACACGATCTTGCTCGGCAAAGAATTCGACCATGACGGCTTGAATTTTTACATCGTATGGTACTCTGTGATTCTCAGCATATTCGACCAACTCCACCAACTCGGTTTCACATCCCTCTCTTGCGAGACCCTGCGCAACGGTTTCTACTAGGTGGACTTGATTCTCTTGGTTCAGGTAAACAGCATACTCTGGCTGTTCCCATTTCTCATACAGCATTTGTAAGGCCTCGCGAGATCCACCATATAGACACATGGCCTTGATGAGGTGGATCCATTGTATTTCCACGACATTAGGAGTCTTGGGATAATCTCCCGATAGCCATACTGAGTGTAATGCTTTGGCGAAATCTAAATGATGTTGTGTTCGTTCGATTGGATCCTTTTGAAGCAGCACTTGCCTCGCCATCGTTAGGTCGGCAAGAGTAAGCGTCCTGGCATCCGGCTTATCGGCTGGCACATCTGAGAGATACTCCAGCAGTCGGCGACACTGCAGTGCCTGTGTGCTGTTCAGAGGCATGCGGGTTGCCAATTTCGACTGCATGAACTTCTTCCAAGACTCTCTCAACTCTTTCCGCGGCGGTGGTCTGACGTTATCCAGCATGCGACTCCTCCAGACCATGATTTGCAGCCATCCCGGCTCGTACTCGGGCTGTCTGACCTCCCGCGGAGGCTTCTGGAACAGGCCGCTGAAAAACGTGCGCTCGAAATTGGCATAGGATACCGGCCTCGGAGCAATCGACCGTCGACGAGCTGGAGTCGCAAATGCAGCGCAGGATGGCGCCGTCCTCGCCTGGCAGACAAGTAGTCGCCTGCCATGACGGGCCAGGTTTGCCCTCATGGTGTGAATATCTCTATGTTTTGATGCGCCTGGGCAGCTGTCAGACGTCAATTGGCGCATGGGAGAGTTTCAGATGCTCACTGGATCATGTTTGAGACAGACAGATTGCACAGATTGCGCAAAGGCAGCCGATTCCACCACGTCTATTGAAGCTACAAACTCCATCGAGTTGTTTAACAGGCATTTACAGGACGCAGGTTGAGCAGTTATTTTGCCGCGGTTTCTCCGGCAGCGTTTTTATCTGTTATCGGTACTCCGTACGGAGTACAGCCATTGAATTTGGTTCAGTCGAAAACCCCACCATGAAGAGTTCAGAAGCTCGTTGAACTTGACTCATTTATTAGCCATGCACACACATTCACCTGTAATTATTTGAACTCCGTACTTCTGATCTGCATGTATACCTGGAACTTTCGTATTTGACTGCAAAATCCGAGGGTGTGCCAAATAAGCAAGCAAGTACTTCAGTCGCCATTCGCGAACCCTTCCCTTCTAAGAAGCCGGCAGTAACCGATACTATCTCCATGAGTTCAAATATGAGTATTTCCATTTCCCGCGTTTGAATGCATATCCCGCTTTAGAACGGAAGTTTCAATTGCTACCTTACGTGGCTTTGCTCCTCATTTGGCGGAATTTTTGATTCATCATACAAGTAGCATCTCTTCAATGTCTTAAGTCCGGCTCTCTGGAAAGGACAGTCATACCATGGCAAAGTTACTGAAGCAGAGCCGCCTACGAAAAGATTGGCGATAAATTCTCGAAATGAAGGGTAAGATATAGACAGACTGAATACGTGTAATATTACCGCGCGGAATACTATGTAAGACTCATTCGCGGCTATTATTCCCCCCTGCAGCTTAGTATAATCGCACGGATGTTGCCGCGAACTGCTTGTTTGTCAGCACATTATCTGCGATCTTAGTGTACGGACTTAGCGCGGCCCTGAGACTTTATAGGCCCCCCAGGTTTGTAAGTCTAAGTATGCGACTTCGGAGATGTCGCAAGTCGTTTGATCGGACTTTATGGCATCAGTAATTGGGGTTATGTTAGCTGGCTTACACAGCTGCCACCTGCTCTATTTTCGTAGCGACGGTTGAGAGCAATGACGTTTGCGAACCGCCCACTTCCCAGGGATCTCATGTTTGTAATCGCGCAAAAGTGGGATAGACCAACTGCTGGGTCTTGATTGCGAATTTGAGTCGATACAACTCGGAGTCGGGACCCAGTTCTAATTCAGCCCCGGATGTAAAACGTCGTATCTGCGTACTTACACCCGGAACCCCTCTCGCCTATATATGACGGTAGATGCCCTCCCCTCATCTCAGGCTGGCCAACAACAACAACCAGCAAGTTAGCCCAGCAAGTTAATCCAATAAAAAGCCAAGATGTCTCAAGCTTCCAAGCCCCGAGTTATCCTCGGTCTCATGACTTTTGGCCCCAACGAGAATGACGGCGCCAGAATCACCGACCTAGACACTTTCAACAAGGCCCTTAACGTCCTGCAGGCTCGAGGCTATAATGAAGTTGACACAGCGCGAATCTATGTTGGTGGTACCCAAGAAGACTTCACACGCCAGGCCAACTGGAAAAAGAGAGGCCTCACCTTGGCGACCAAGGTCAAATACCCTGCGCAGCTTGGCGATAACACAGCCGACAAGGTCATCGAGTCCGTCGAGAAGAGCCTGAAAGAGCTAGACACTGATTCCGTCGACGTAAGTCCATGATATATTAAGCTGAAAGGAGACACTCAGCGTAGAATAGTCTTGTTAACTGTTGCGACGCAGATTCTGTATCTTCATAGGCCTGACCGTGGAGTCCCATTTGCTGAAACCCTCGAGGCTGTTGACCGTCTCCACAAGGCCGGAAAATTCAAGAAGCTGGGCGTCAGCAACTTTACAGCTTTTGAGGTAGCCGAGGTCGTCATGACGTGCAAATACAACGGCTGGGTCCGTCCCACCATCTACCAGGGCATGTACAACGCCATCACTCGAAACATTGAGGCGGAGCTGTTTGTTGCATGCCGCCGCTACGGTCTCGACATTGTCGTGTACAACCCCCTTGCAGGCGGCCTGTTCTCCGGAAAGATCAAGTCCCAGGATCTCCTCCCGGAAACCGGACGATACTCTGGCAACACAGCCATCGCAAACATCTACCGCAGCAGATACTTCCGCGATAGCACTTTTGAGTCGCTGAAGCTTGTCGAGGAAGCCGCTGAAAAGGCAGGACTGACGCTGATTGAGATTGCGATGCGATGGGTTGTTCACCACTCCGGTCTCAAGATCAAGGACGGAAACGATGGTATTATCATTGGCGTCTCCAGCATCGCGCAACTGGAGAACAACCTGGACAACGCTGAGAAGGGCCCCCTACCCGAGGAGGTTGTGAAAGCGCTGGATGAAGCGTGGGCGATCTCCAAGGCGGAGTCCACCAACTACTGGCATGGCGACTTGGAGTACACATATGACCCTATCAAGGTCTTGTTTGGTGAAGGAGCGAAATAAAAGCTGGGTGGGGGCAGCAGCCTTACTGTACCTGTACGTGAATGTCAGATGACCGGGCCATGCGCAATCAGATGAGCGTACTATGAAGATAAGGTCAACGATATACAAGTACTTTGAATCCGTGCTTCATGTTGGGTCGATACTCTAATACATGTCATATGATGAAACTTGGAGCCTTTTGAGTTAGCAATTCCATCGGTGGCCATGGGCCCATAGACCCCGTACGTCTTCCATATTCTCATTATTTCTGCAGCTTCCGTAGTCATCTTGCGCACAGTACGGAAACATCAATACATCCAATGCAACTTGTCTTACTTCCCTTGCAAACACATGCTTATCTGACCATTTCGCGAGTATCTGTACATGTAAGACAAGATCGCACCCGTTTTCACATTCAGCCTCAACTGCTACACTGCCTGGATACTCGTACGTCATCCACCAAGTCCGCATAGGGCGTTTGTAGGTTGCGTGCTTGTCCGTGTGATGGGACCGACTGCGACCATCAGCTGTTACAGTGCAGCCTCTGACAGGTTCCAGTGCGACGCTAGAAAATCCAATAGCCTGCCCCGGAGGATTTTGGGGGGTCCCTCAGGGGCCTCCCTAGTGGCCGCCCATAAGGCAGAGCCTGGGGGTTTACAGGCACCGTCAGCACCGTCTGATGACGGCATCCTTTTCATCTCTTGAATTCACCTCCCATTCATTTCTGAAACCCGTCGCATCTCCCCATTGCCAAGCCCAAGGATCTGCGCTAGACCTGCCAATTATCTACCAGTGAAGATCCGAATCTCCGGAGCACGGAGTCGTGGATTTCTCTTCTGTACAGTACATACAGTTGTCTACAAACTCCCGACTTGCGCTCCTTTCGCCATCTCGCTCGAGATAGCCACATGCTCTCGCAACAGCCAACGTCTCCGCGACGCTCGCGCCAAACGAAATACTGCTGGCGGCCATCGCCCGAATACGAACCATCCGAACGACGCTTTCGCTCCTGAGAAAGAGACAACGGAGCTGAACCATCAATCATTCATTCCAAACGGAAAGACCCTGACTGCGACGAAAACGGCGACGATCTGTGCCCTCTTGGACGCAAATCATGGGCTCGGATAATCTTCGACCCGGCCTCTTTCGTGAGACGACGGCTGACGGCCGATCCAGCGAGCCCCTGCTATCGAAGCCCGACTCGGAAGGGCGAGACTTGGAAGACAAGGACGTCGAGAGAGGCCGATCCTCGCGATCCTCAGGCGACGGACTCTCTGGCGCATCCAACTCTGCCTCTGGGCCTCTGTACGACTCCCCCGTGCCCCGACCGGCAATGACACGACGCTCGACGATGCGCAGCCGCAGCCCCGGCCAATTGGCCGCCCAGTCGGCTCGCAAGAAGTACACGTATGCCGCCTTCTTCCTGGTGCTGAGCCTGGTTGCGTTCTGCATTCAGACGGAGCTGAGCGCCTACATCCAGGGCGACCTGGGCTGGGACAAGGCCTACTGCATGATGTTCTTCACGCACAGCTCGTGGGTGCTGATGTGGCCGGCCCAGCTGCTCATCCTGCGGCTGCAGAAGCGTGATATGCCGTGGCCGACCTTTTGGAGGCGCCACGTGCAGCTGGTCAAGTCGACGGCGCTCATGGTCGAGCTGCAGACGCTCGATGTCTTTGGCCTGCAGCGGCCCGCCTCCAAGTCTGTCCGCTACCTGGCCCGCACCACGGCCTTTATCACGACGGCTCTGACCGTGGCCGGCTTGAGCTGGTATGTCGCCGTCAGCCTCACCACGCCATCTGACCTCACCGCCATTTACAACTGCTCTGCCTTCTTTGCCTATGCGTTCTCCGTGCCTCTGCTCAAGGAGCCGCTGCGCATGGACAAGTCGGTTGCCGTCATCATCGCCATCATCGGTGTCCTAGTGGTGGCCTATGGCGATACCGGCTCTGGCTCCTCGTCTGCCGACGGCCAGAGCCTGGGCGAGGGCGAGGGCGACGTGGATGCCGGCAGCCGCTTCCTGGGCAACATTGTCATCGGCATTGGCTCCGTGCTCTACGGCCTGTACGAAGTCTTGTACAAGCGGTTTGCCTGCCCTCCCGATGGTTGCTCCCCTGGCCGGGGCATGATATTCGCAAACACATTTGGTTCTTGCATTGGCCTCTTCACCATCTCTGTGCTGTGGATTCCCCTTCCCATCCTGAACTGGCTCAAGTGGGAGATTTTCGAGATTCCCAATGCCTCGACGTGCTGGCTCATCCTGTTTGCTGTCCTTTCCAACGCCACCTTTAGCGCGTCGTTCCTCATCCTCATCTCTCTTACATCGCCTGTGCTCTCGTCTGTTGCCGCCCTTTTGACCATCTTCATCGTTGCCATTGCGGACTGGTTCATCACGGGCCAGCCGTTGAGCCCAGCGGCCATGATTGGCGGCACCATGATCATTGTCGCTTTCGGGGCGCTCAGCTGGAGCACGTACCGCGAGATGATGGAGCATGAGATGGAGAAGCGGAGGGTGGATCTCACTGATAGCGATGAGGATGGCGACTTGAGCAGCCATGAGGACTGAGTTGAATGTTTTGGATGCATTGTCGTTGTTTTATAGGCATATTTCCTCTTTTAGACGGATTTACAGACCCGGTTTAGAGGCGTTTGTGTATGCATAGTGGGATTTACATACATATTTAGTATGCGGTGTATGCATGCTTGTTGTTTTGGAACTATCTAGTGTTACTGCAGAGCAGTATAACTACTAGGTATAAGCATGGTGGGATGTTATTTCCTTTGGGCTATATATTGCTGTGGAGGCATTGCACTCTCCGTGGTCTCGGAACGGGACATATTGTAAAAGGGTTCCTCTTGGAATCATCAATATTACAAGATATTTTAAGAAAAAAGGTGCTTATTCATGCATGTGTTTTGCAACTAATCACTATATATAATGCCGGAAGCCACCGAGGATGCCGATGACACCGACAGCTCCGACGGCCCCTTTATGATGCTTGTCAAAAATCACATGTAATTTTTTCACTGTTGTCCTAAAATAGAAATATTCTTTTTGGTATCCTTTGCAATCTTGAAGCCTTCCCATATCCAATGCCAGCCTGTGTGATTACCCAATGAATGCCTCATACCCATATCCTGCAAGTAAAATCCCGTAATGACCCAAAATCCAACCGATTCCAACAAACTACCTGTGCTAAAGCTATGCAATAATTATTCAATAATACTTTGATGATCCCAAGATAAATGGTAAAAGAAAAAAAAAGAAACAACCGCCGTTAAGTGGCCTGGAGAACCGCCATGGGCACTTTTCATTCCTCCGGACGAATTTGCCCTCTCCAGCAACCTTCCAAGTTGCACCCGCAGCGAATATCACATATCTTACTGCTTGTTCCCATGCCTCCCTGTCTACGGCATCGCCAGACTCAAAGTATTGCAGGCTGCTCCAAGAGCCCAGGGGAGGCGGGTCGAAGATGGCCATGACGAGCTGCGCGTAGGCCGTGTTTCGCTCCATCCACAGATCTGAAATGTCCATGGCGGGATGGCGGTAGTCGTCCTCGGCAAAGCTAGGTGCTCGGGGCACAATCTGGATGTAGAACTTTTCAAGAGCTGGGACGCGGGGGATTAGGACGTCGTTGATGTGTGTGGCGAGCGGGAAGATGGCGACGTAGGAAAGGGAGCGGAGGGAGTTCTGCAAAAGATATTGCATGGACTCATCCCCGGAGTCCAGTAATGCAGGTAAAATGGATGGCGGCACGTGGTTGAAGTATTCGTATGTTGCGTAGACCTTCACTGAGGACCCTTCGTTGAGGAGCATTGAGTCCCACGGACGAATACTGAAGAGGGAGCAAGGAACGGTTGTCTGTGCTCTGTTGCCGAATGAAGTGTTTACCAGTGCTGTCGCGTTGTTCGATGGAGTGGTGGCTTGATGACGTGACTCTGCTGATCTGGAAAGGGAGAGAATATGGAATCGTTGGCGGTAGATCCAGCACCCCGACAAATTAATTGGCCGACCCAGGAGCGACGCAAGAATGGCAGGAGAGCTGATGAGGTTGATGGTCAACAGATCTAGGTGCTCGAAAATGGTCTGCCAGAGCCAATTGTTGGACTGGCATTTGGAATTGTTGTCGTAGGATGGCCCGGCGGCAACGAGATCGCCGCCTGGTCCTTGGTGGATCAGAGCAGGGCAATGGCTGGGGAGGATACCCCAATTGGCGTGATGGTTGAAGTCTTCTCCAATCTCGGTTACGGGATAATCGATAATGATGCTGAGGCTGTCGACGTATCGTGCAAGTCCAGTCATGACAAGGAAGCGCAGAAACTCGAGTTCGTCAACGGTGCTGAGCGGGCCCTCGCCACTGGATGGACGAGCCATGTGCTGAAATCTCCAGACGACATTTCGAAAGAGCAGAGGTAGGGTGCAACGTCTCCAGAGGCGGCAAACTAGAGATGCGCTTTTGATGGTGCCACGGAAGGAATCAGACGAGGGCACATCATTGGGACCTGGGATATGTGCTGGATCATCGTATTGGTACTGTTCAAAGATGGAGGGTTCATCGAGAAAGTTGAGGATGTAGGAGACGAGCTCATTGGGGAGCTGAGATATGGACATGGGAGAAGCCATGGATGGCGAGGAGATGAGGTGATAGTAGCGACGGCAATGGCGAAGGCGATTATGATGCCAGGGTGATGCTTAAATAGCTACTTTGATGACGGTGGTCAGGTGGCGATGATGATGGTGGGGGATGGCGATGACGGGCTGCTAATAAATGGTGAGAGCTGTGCTGGTGATGATCCCAAGTGATGGCAATGGCGATGTTGGATGGTTGACGGTGGTGAAAATGATGGTCGAGGGTTCGAGGTCAGTCAAAAAGCTTTTTCGATGTGCCAATTGTACCCAAGTCAGGCGCACAAGGGGACCAAAAAGTCAATGGGCTGAATCAAACATGGAAGTACAAGTACTGTACAGATAACCGGCCTGGCGAGAGGCATGCGGCAGGGGGGCAGAGAGTGTCGACATTACATTAGCCCGCCGTACCGGTACATTAGCCCGGCAGTAGCTCGAGGCAATCCTTTAGAGGGGGCTACGATTCCCCGCAGAAGCGCCAAATGGCGACAATGGGCCGCCGATTGTAGCGGGGAAAGGCGTTGATGGAGCCTGAAGAATGCGACGCTGTTGGGCTGTTGGGCGTATGACGTGGGCTGAGCAGTGCATGCGGACAGAGCGCTGAGGTACAGGTACATGGCCTGCGCGTTACAGGGCACACACAGCTGACTGCTTGCTTTCAACGGTCTTACAAGTTGCGTCGACGATGATGCTTCGAATCGCAATTGATGTTTTCCCTCTAGGCACCCCTTTTACTGTATCCTCTCTCTCGCACTCTGCAGGTCGTGCGGATCCTTATTCGCCATTTGCGAGTCCGGCAAGGGGCCTGCCTTAGTGCTATAGGTTCGTCGCATTTAGTTTCGCTCTGCTGTATCAGATCTCAGATCTTGTTATGCAGCCCTGGCCTGGGTTACTGCGCATTAAGGTAATGCTATGCATGGCCTGGACTGGGCTCGCTCTTACGTACAGGTACGAGCACGTTACAGTGCAGAGTACAGAGGGGGGGCGAGACAAAGAGCAAAAAATCACGAGTGGGCTACATGTACTGTAATCGGGCATGCGGCTGCTGCAACTTGGTGCGGCGCATATTTCCGTCTTGGAGACAAGTGCCGCCATCTGATAAGGACAAGGCGCGGATCAAAGGGAGCATGGAAGGGGAAAGGTCACCGGAATCGACTGATAGGCAGGGAGACGAGAATGTGGAAAAAGGAAAAAGGACACTGCAGGCTGCGCTTGGATCAATATCCCCTCTCGGACATGGTAGCCGTAGGATGGACTGCACGGGCCAGCCTGAAACGTGGGCCATTAAAGCCTAAAAGCCTTTGATGCTCGGGCTTTCTTGGATGGATTGCATGTGCATGTGCGTGTGCATGGGGCTAACAAAATCTCGACTTCAAAGGTGTTGTTGGGTGCTCGAGTTGTCCATGTTGGGGGCGTAATGTGAGCCACCGACATGTAAGGCAACGTTTCGTGCAGCCATAGGCCAAAAGAGAAGAGAGGGAAGAGAGAACGAGAGAAGAGAGAAGAGACATGATGGAAAAAGTTGAGGGGAAAAAATACTTGGAAGAGCCTGAGCAGGGCCAGGTACTCGTCGGAAACAATTTCGGGACTTTTGTTTCGATCGAGAGATCTACGCAACGAGTATCCGTATGGTGGTAGTAATCGCGGCAGTGAAGGGTGAGAGAGGTGCATGTGGTATTTTCAGCAACACCCCCTGGACTGAGCTGGGCTGTGTCAAAGAACCTGGTCAGAACATAACCGTTGAACACGCCACCTGCCAATATAGGTGCCAAGATGGAGATGTATCTGCAGAGTTCGGGTGGAAAATATCGATAGTACTCGATACTATTTACAGCATATGCTTGATTTAGTATCTAGTAGTTCAGAGCGGCATGTACATGTACCGCGACGAGTTCGAGTCGAGCCGAGTCGAGATTCTTCATCTCCACACAATTCATGTCAACACCAAAACAGGTGCGGTTCCCGCGGCCCACAGACAGCCGGCCTGCCTAGGGCTGGACCTGACCTCCAGGTGGGCCGCTATCGTGATCCGCCCGGCGGCTGATCTGGGCCTCTGCTTTGCTTTGCCTGTGCCTGTGCCTGTGCCTGTGCCTGTACAATCTCGTCCAAGCACGGATTACTGCGTGTCTTGTCTTGGCCTGTCTTGGTCATTGCGCGTACAAAAGGGTGTGCTGTAGATACTCGAGTTTGCAGTCATCTTCTCCCTTAGTACCCATCAACTCCTCGTCCATCTCTCTCCCCCCTTCTCTCTGCAGACATCAACTGTTTTCTTCCACCTCCAGATTCCACACACTCCAGTCCCCTACTCTCCTCTACTCCACACGCCATCCTTCGGTCTACCGCCGAATTTAATCAATAATTTCTAACCCCTGAATGGCAATTGAAGCCACTAAAGCCAACGGCACTGCACCACTGCAACAGCCGACCCTTGCCCAGCTTCTGTCCTTGTCATTTATCACATCCGCATTGATCCTCATTGGAAGCGCAGCTGTGCTAGTTTAGGTGACAATTAGTCCGCCTCATTTTCAGATTGTGTGTGCGTGCCTCGAGCACTTTTTTCTAAGAGCGCCAATTGGACGTCCGCTGTTGCGCCTCACAGTTCTATCGGCAGACCGCATGTTTGCCAGATATGAGCTGTAATTTTCCGGATCGCTTCCATGGATTTCCGCTTTGAACGCAATCTCGTCTAAAACGCCACAGCGTCTCGTGGGATGAAAATCGTCGAGAGCTGGCTTGTGAAGTGCTGCTGCTAGCACGCGCTGCGTTACGGAGTTACTCGTACATGGAAGAATAATTTGCCCGGCTGTTAAATCGCCCGCACCGTGATAACACCGAGATTGAGCAGCTTCTCCTGAGCGCAAAGAATTGCCTCCTGCTAATGCACACCCAGGCAGCACTACTCGTCCGGTCTGATCGAACCGACATCCGGTTTCACCATTGCATTCTGCTCTGCTCCTTATCCGACTCATGAACAAATACTACCGTGCAGTATCGCCGGCTATACTGTTCTTGGCGCCGTCGTGAGGCCCCATCGTGATTGTATATCACATCCGATACTATCACGTGAAGACGGGCATCTGCATCAAATATTGAACGCAACCCTCTCCGCGGAATGGAGCCGTATACTCCGTACGAAGCACTGCACATCTACGCAGCGCCGGATTTTAATTAGGTAACGAAAAATCAGGCAACAATAGGACAAGGAGGTGACAATAGGCGAGTGAATGCTCTTCAAGGGTGTCTGCGGTTGCATTGGCATTGGCATCGTCGTTGGCGCCAAACGCCGTTATGAACTAAAAATATCCTGGGCTCTTGGTGTCTCTTTCTTTGGCAAAAAGAGCCTAGTGGAGCTGGCATGAGAAACCATGCTGCCAGTGAATGCCGACACTGCCGATGCCATCGACGGGACTGGACTGACCGCATGTCTAAACGAACATGTACCCGTACATCGCTTGTCTCTTGTCTCTCGGTTGGGGATGAAGAGTCGAAGCTGAAGCTGCAGAGCTGCTCTGGACGACAAGCGATGGACAGGCATCCGAGAGACATCCCTCACAGTTGTCTTTTACATGACTCATTGACACGTAGAGAAACATCACATGTAGGAAGTCGGTGAGGGTGAGTGGCTGGACGGGCGAATGGAACGCTGCCGGTCAAGATTGTCACATTCACACACGAATCTCGATCCCGAATTATGCCGTATTAGCAATGAAAGACACACTCAAGATTGCGACTTGGAAATGCCCACGCTCTAAGTAGGAGGTCAAGCTGTAGAAGCACGATAAAGGCCATGAAGGTGCTATCCAGTCACTGATATATGACTCTCTCTCATCATTCATATAGGCGTAACTGTCATACTTCTTTTCGACTCACTTGGCCAAAGCGTGGATTTTCTCCAGCTGAACGCAGCACGAAGGATTCGTACTCTATTGAATGCGACCCCTACCTCGCACAATTCACCCCATGTATGTGGCTGGGATCCATTGGCATCACATGATACCTCCAACCTGTGATCCAACTTTAACCATAGCCACCCTTGTCGCTTCTCTTTTCTGCTAGATAGCTTCCATAACCTTATCGAGATGATGATGTTGAATCCTTGTTAACGACAGTAAGAACTATACTTTGACCCCTTTCTTATTGTAAAGATACTATTGTTTGCTGAAGACCTTCTTTGGTGGCCGTTCTAGAGAACCGGCAGCAATGGTGTGAGCCGGGCTATGTATGCATTAGGTAATGCCATTTCTTCGAGAAAAATCCCAAGTGCGTTACTCATACCCAGGCTTTGTCTAAAGCATCAAATTCAGTATTCATGCCGGTGTAACGGCGTCTTTACTTGGTGTTAAATGACTTCCTGGTTGAGTCATGGATGCATAGCTTCGGTTGCGAGATGGTATTCCGATGACCACAATGCCATGCATAAAAATGAGGAAGATACCTGGCAGCGGTCAAGACAACAGGAAGACTGATTCAGCCAATACAGAAAACTCTATAACTCTACTTTCGATGTAAATATATCACTAGAATTGAGTTGATCGCTACCGCCCGCAGTTTTGGATGACAGCTTGTCTACCACTAATATGATCAACTTTCAACTCGGCACATAGACCCTCGAAAGCGTCAGTTGACGCCATGATACCTCAAATACCAATGAGGAATATTTATTTTCACAACTTCTTCGATAAAAAAAATTGACATGGAAAATTTCTGTACTCACCAATTGACGCTGACCATTCTCTGAGCAAGTTTTGATAACTCAATCCTACGGACGAAACATCTCCGAGGATCCACCGCCCACACAATTTAGTCACAATTGCGAGAATCTCATCGCCACAAACTCCCCGCATTCCATCTCTCTCTGTCTACTATCATAATGGCGGAACAATCTCAAGCAACTCAGCCGCCGCTGCGGATCGGCACGCGGAGATCAAACCTCGCCGTTGTGCAGGCGGAGGGCATCCGCGACAGCCTCAAGAAGATTGCACCCGAACGGACTTTTGAGATTGAGGCGCTTCACACTCTCGGGGATAAGGATAAATCTACGGAGCTTTACAACTTTGGAGCAAAGAATTTATGGACGGCTGAGCTGGAAGAGAAGTTGACTTCCGGCGAATTGGATGTCGTCGTTCATTGTCTCAAAGGTACATAATAACCTCCACAGGCCGCGACGCCTTCTCACATCAGACTCACTGAGACTTTCTAACTGTCAAACAGATATGCCGACAAGGCTTCCTGAATCATGCGATCTGGCGGCCATTCCCCTCCGTGATGATCCCCGTGATGCTCTGATTATAAAGGCGGGCCTGCCGTATACCAGCCTCCAGACGCTGCCCGAAGGCGCAGTTGTTGGCACTTCCTCGGTGCGGCGATCAGCGCAGCTTCGCCGCCTCTACCCTCATCTCCGCTTTGCCAACATGCGCGGCAACGTGGAAACTCGGATAGCCAAGGTCGATAATCCTGAAGGTGAGTATACCTGTATGATCATGTCCGCAGCCGGTCTCGAGCGGGTTGGTCTCAAGCACCGCATCAACCAGTATCTGGGCTCCAAGGACGGCGGTATCTTCCATGCAGTTGGCCAGGGAGCGCTTGGTCTGGAGATTCGGAAGGGAGATACCAAGGTCTTAGAGTTATTGGACAAGCTGGCTGATGAGAAGTCTACTTTGGCTTGTCTTGCTGAGCGATCTTTGTTGTATACTCTTGAGGGAGGCTGTACGGTCCCGATTGGGGTGGAGACGGAGTGGGTGGACGAATCAAATCATGTTCTGAGGATGAGAGCGATTGTGGTTAGTCTTGATGGTACTCAAAGTGTTGAAGACTCCATTGATGCAGCTGTGAAGACCAACGACGAAGCTAGGAAGCTTGGACAGGAGTTGGCTGAAAGGTTGGTCAAAGCGGGGGCAGATGCAATTCTGAAAGAGATCAATGCCACACGACCACCAAAAGATTGATGATATGATGGCTTCATGTCTAGCATAGCAGCGTACAAAACATGTATAGAATACCCCCCTCATAAAGCGCATACATAACTAAGTATAGAACAAGCAGGTGTTAGTTACGTGATACTTGATGCATGTGTAAGTCTGTTGAATACTGATAGTGATTCTTTCTTGATTAGAAGAAGATTTTATTATGATACTTCGCTACCAAAGACCAATAAATTCACCAACGCAGTCAAGCTACTCAGATCTAATTATTTAGCGTCTATCTCTCATAGCCTTTCCACATACTTAACCCTGAACACCAAATGGGCCCAAATAGCCATAGTCGATGCGAGATGATTCCACCATAGTCTCGCAGTGCGAGAGTGTGTACACATCCGCAGCTGCCAGTTTGCCCAACCACTTCTGGGTCGTCACATTCGCACAATACTCTGTAAGAGTATCGACATACCCAATAAACGATGCCCATGTGTTGTTTGGATTAGCTGCCTGAATGGGCCCTAGAATGGTACCGATTGACAGGGGATTTGTTGCGTTAGGAGGGCTGTTGCTGAGAAGAATCGCCGTGCGGGCGTTGTTGTATACATCTTGCACGTATTCTTGTTGAATAAGAACATCTTTGCGATCTCCGAGACGGTTAACGTGACCTCCAATGTAGTATTTGAAGTCGTATTCCAAGATTAGGTCGTGTGCTTTGATGAACATGCCGACATTTTGCGCTTCAGCCAGGTTTGCAAAGGGTACCCAGCCAGGGAAGACAAGGTCGATGAGCAAGAGAATCTTTTGCTTCGGCGCGTAGATGAAAAGATTTCCGGGAGCGTGGATAGGACCATGGTAATCCAGTTGAAGAGTCTGGTTGTCGACGTGTAATGTGTGGGAGCCCTTGAAAGTGACATGGGGCAGCGGCCGGTTTGGATCAGGTGTAATATTGAGTTCGTATTCTGTCAATTCGTGGGCAATGATGGTAACACCCTTCTTGGCTAGAAGATATGCCGCTCCGATGTGATCGGCGTGGTAGTGGCTGTAGACAAGATGCGAGATTGGTAGGTGTGTTACTGATCGAATTGCGGCAAGGATGTTTTCTCCCGTAGTTGGAGGTGCATCGACCATAATAACGCTTTTGGGAGTGACAAAGAATAAAGATTGGTATGTGCCATCGGCGAGTAAATATGCTCCTCCTCCAAGCGATTGCACACGATATCCTTGGTCATTGACAGGAGGACCAATGGCTGCTGCAGGCACAGGAGCGTATGTAGTCACAGAGTGTGAGTGGGCATGTACAAGACATGACATGCCCAGGAAAATAGAAGCTAGTGAGACACGCATCTTTGACAAGATATAGTCCTGAGACTGTATAACTGGTGATTGAAGTTGTCTGCGGCGTAGGGGTTTCTCTGCCTCATTGTTCTAAGACTCTATTGCATTCTTATACTTTAACGATCTTTGATCAATTACAAATACGTCAATTGGCTACATGACTACTCCGGAAATACTCAATTCGCATCGTAGTAATCCATTTATGCATAATCGTTGTCTAATCTCTGACCATTTCTTACTAATGTTTGTCATTAATAACCGGGGGGCGAAACAAGAATCTAGATCCAGGCACAAAGGTTGAGCGATACCCGAGTGGATACAGAGCTTACCCCAAATGGCCTCCACGATGTAAACATTTACACAAGTCGTTAGAAGCTCTTCTTATTAGGTAAGGAGGTCTGCAGAGTAATATAAGTATGTTACACAATGGTTGACGAATAGTTGATCCCTTGTATATTGCTGACGCCCGGCTGTATAGTACGTAATATACGGAGTATGTTGAGAGTGGTATTGCCAATGACGAGCTGGGTGCGTTGGCAATGTAAGCACAACCACTATGGGAGCAACACATAAAATAATTGCCCTGAGTCTGCATCCAATGAGCTTGCTGCTACGATACAAAATGTGTAGTGGGGTTGCGACAAGGCACTGCTCAAATCTAGACGTTATTATGCATGGATTCTACGGATTCGATGAGTATCTATCTATTTGCTTTGGAGTTGGTATTCGTGGGATCGGAATCTTCCGAAATCTCTCGGAATGATGATACAATAGGTCGACACTTTCAATTAATAATAACAAATATGATTAGGTTCTTATACATTTGTGGCATTAATTTCTCCTAGGCCGCTTGCTTCTTTTGACCGCTATATTAAAGCATAGCGCAATCCTCCCCGAAGATTTCTAATACTTGAAATGAATAGGGTAGCAGGGGCGAGGGCTCATCCACGTCTTTTGCGTCACCCCCTTTCCAGTATGTATAGCTACTAGAAGCTACTAGAAGCTACTAGAATTGTACAAACACAGCAGAAGGACTTTTTTAATGCATGAGAGAGAATGTACTAGCATGATTCAACTTCTCCTCTATACACACCACGACTGCTGACACATCTTTTGCTGCAGGGGCAAATGTGTCAGAAAAGGTATCCTGCTAGAGTGCCTATAACAAGCTGCAGCTTGACGTTTCTCAAACAGACGTCATCATAGCGAAAAGGGAAATAGAATTGCTGGGAATACTCACTCTGGTTCGGATAGCTTCTTACCATACCAGCGTAAGAAGGGTTAAAGAAAGGTGATCGTCGAAACTTATCATAAGATTTCTGGCTGATCACACGAACAACACTGTACTTACTTCTATTTCGTCCAAGTGATAGTCAAAGAATCACTCATTGTGTGCATTGCTAGAGAGATTGAAGAGGATATATGGAAATGGTGTAATTGTCTTAAACCATAGGAACCTTTGCTATTGGATGTCAATGCAAAGGTTTCCAGTAGGTGGGTAGACTCTTTTTGATTGGCTAGATAATCAAGTGCATCTATCTTAAACGATATAGCACACACTCCTAGAACACCGATATGACGTACTTTTCATGCTTACGGAGCAACATAGCATGGGGTAGGCGCTATTTAACATGGAGGCGGAACTCCTACTCTCGGTACATGTCCTGTCTCTGTAAGCGGGCGGCGATACTTAAAAGGGTTGAGCTAACTGGCGATAATGATTCGGTGAATTTCGACTCTTGCCATCTGCGCTCTTCAATGGTACCTTTATGTCATTCGGAGCATCAAAATAAGGCTGAACGTACAGACGTGTGAATGTTCTTATATAGAAACTCAAGGTAAGCCATGTGATTTCCAAGCTGATGAATACTCCAATTAGCCTTGCAAGTTTTACCTCTTTATATTTGCACCACAACCCATAACATGTCCTGTTCCGGGCTATTATATAGCTGCTAAAGGTGGCCTTTACCAGATGAGCACTGGCATACTCTCGTGTACACATGTACTTGCGGCTTTCAACAAAAGATCGCCATCGAGTGCCCACATGTCTGTAGGGCGCCATGATACCTTCATATGAGAATGAGTAGATGTTTAGTAATATAGATATTCATGTACTGATAGAAAGCGGCAGTAGGAGCAAGATGTGACCAATAACGTATATGATAACTAATCATTTGGGTACATAGTTTGACACATTGTGTTCTATAAAAAGATTTAAGCTACAGTCTGCTAACGTGATTACTTACTCCCTTTACCATGTGGCACTTTAATATAAGTCTATATGTGAACTATCAGTAAGCATCTGCGGCTCAAAAAGTCTGTGACATATGGAATATGTCTATTTTTCGCTATATTTCCACAAAATCTATTGTTTTTTGAGACTCTATGTATGTTCTTCCTCTGTTGTAGTGGTGCGGACGGATATCCCCAGACCAAAATGATTCCACACAGTTTACTCCATATTAAGCATAAGAAGCACCTTTTGCAAGCCCTTTATGCCTACTAAGTCCCTTTTTGGGTGCTAGACCCCTTGTCACAAAACTTATATTTGAGGGGAACTCAGCTGCTTGGCTCAACTATTAGTCATCCTTAGCTCTGTTGTGTAAGTCGGGTTTATTTTTGTAACTCCTTCTCAACAGTCTGGTAGCCACCATCAACAATCTTTTGCTCAGAATTCTGCTCAAAGTCTCTCACACACTCTATTATCCCCCATAGAAATCACCTGATGGCCATCAATTGACATGTTACATAACAGAACACTTACGTACCTAGCCTAAACTATAGAATTGAGGGGTTGTGATATTATTGCCCCAGTCAGATGAAATAACTAATCCGAAGCTACCTAGACTGTGAAGAATTAAACCAATAGAGTTTATTGTAGATGAAAAGTACATACAATTGCCGCGCGATACACATCTCGAAGTCAATCGTAAGCTGGTGGCTGCTGTGTATCCAATTATTTCTTCGTTAGTGTACTTTACAACGGCGAGAAATATGTCCCATTCCGCTTGCCGTGCCAAGTTAAACAATATTCCAAACCATTGGAAGCGGGGAAATGAACAACCGGTTGATAAACGACGCGGCCACTGCCATATCTGGCGACGCCCTAACTTGACAACTTGAGTGGTTCGCATGCTGCCTAAAAGCTGGAATCATTGTTCGGTGATGACCCCATTAATATAGAGAGACCAACAACTACTAGTGCGATGATTGGTGATCGTATTGGTTTAAAAAATGCTAATCTCAGCGCTATGGAACAGTCTCGAGTCTGACATGCATACGTAGATTACTAGTCAGAATATAGAGTGACAGTGTAGGAAGCGAGAGCTCGTGTAGTTTTAGACTCCTCTCCAAGAATTGGTATATATGATGAAAGCAGCTGTGCAATTCATGCATACAGCTCTCTGACCTTAAGCAAGCCATTCAGCTTAGCAATCACGAGAGACTGTTACCTCTACCAACAGTACTATAGTTTTATTCACCAGTCAATTGAACACAGCAATCATGGCCGATAAGATTCCTACGCTCACCGAGTCCGGCCTGCTCAACGGCGGCAAGCGTTCAGTCATTGACTCGGAGCTGGGTCCGGGATCCACCACTTTCCCTCACTTTCACACGCTCTTCACCGAAAACTTCAAACTGCTCTCCGGCGAGATGACCGTCATCATGGCACCGGAGGGAGTCAAAGACGCCGCAGCCATGAAGGAGATCCCAATGAAAATCGGAGAAGACAACACCGTTCCGAAACATACAGCACACACGTTTCGGGCCGGTGAGAAGGGCTGCCGAGTTATAACTACCTTTGAACCGGCAGCGGTAGATTTCGAGCGAGTGATGCTTATTATGCGCGGTCTGCAGGAGGACGCGGAGTACAAGTCTTGGGGCGGGGGAGCGACGGAGGAGAACGCCATGCTGGTCTCTGTTCTCAGCGAATTGACTGACTCGCATCCACTCCTGGATAAAGACAGTGAGATGCTAGATAAGCAGGACAAAGAGGCACACGATAAGTTCAAGAGCGAGCTTATCAATAAATACGCGACTGATGATATGCTCAAGGCGGCGGTTGCAAAGCAAGCAGCGGCATCCGCTTAATCTTGCGGGTGCCGAGCTTTTCTATATATGAAGCGGTTGTTTTGGCTCTCTAAGAAGCAATATAAATACATTTTTACGTTAACTAGTCTGGGAATCGACTTCGAGTGCGAGACGATATATTAATTCTGTGTACTCCTTACTTTGCGGTTGCAATAGTGCCTATGTAGCTATGTGATACCAGTCAATTCTCGCCGTTAATATAATGCTCTATTCAAAATCTTCCTCAGAATCCAGCATATCTGATTCAGAATCGGTTTCTAATATGGGATCAGCAAACATAACGGTGTAATCATTCTTGATTTCCTCCATCAAAGTCCTAGGCAGTTTCATGCCTTTCAAACGCGTCTCTGCGCTTTCCTGTATAAATTCTTCAAACGCTTTCTTAGCCACATTATGGTCACAGTCTCTTGCATTGCGTAGTCTCTCGTTAACCTCTGGGTCGCGAACTCGTTCAATGTCCCAAAAGACGTATCCTAACCGTCGGAGAGGCCAGTATCTAGCAATGCCCATGGCTGAGAGGACGGCTTCGACGCTTGATGGCCTAAACAGAAGATAGCCCAAGTTTACATGGGAGATGTCATTGTCTGATATATTTTCAGGATCTTTGGGAATCTGAGATGGATTCGGATCTTCGTAGATAGCGTGGGGGAGAAACTCGCGTTCTCCGTAGTAGTTACGACGGATAAGGTCTCTTCTCCTTTGACCTTGTGCAGAGAGTAAAGACTGTAAAAAGGGCAATCCGAGGGAGATTAGATATCTTAGGATATCTGGTAATGCGCTTCTATCATCCTCGCCAAATAGTTCGAGGCCACGTTCGTCCGAGGGTCTGAAATGGCAACAGCCGTCATCGCATTCGATAGACTTCGATTTTAGCTGACGATGGAATTCTGCTTCCCTCATCTGAGCTTTTTTGATCTTCGATGCTGTTACAGTTTGAGCATCAAGAACTTTCACAACAACTTCTTCCTCTAGTTCACTAAAAACCCTCGATGCTCGAACCCAAAAATATTCATGGAGGCAGCTTAGCTCTTCTACCTCCCAAGGCGCCATCTGTTGAAGGAAATGTTTGAATTGATCATCTGCCGCAAAAATGGATTCGTCGGGTATTCGCGGGCTGACGGGGAAACAGCGCGAGTAAAACTCATACCGGAAGAGGGCTCTCTGTAATCTCCCTTTCTCTGTCCAAGATAATCCAGTTTGGCAAGCCGCATGCGATGAGCATGGAACTGTGTGGTGATGGGGATCTTGCTGTGTTTCCTCACTTGCATATAACGCATGCAATGTATGGCATGTATAATCATCTGCAAGTCTCGACACCATGTTGTTCAGCTTCGCTAGCGTTATGATGCTGTACATCGTCGTTGGGAATTTGAACAGCGTAGAGTCACGTTGGAAATATCTGTCAAGAAACTGCCAGTGTTCCTCGTCTTCCCCCATAATCATATACTCTTCCGGATCGACGAAGGTTACAGCGATTGCATGGTGGAGAGCATCAGGATGTATCGCGCGCTTGAGAACAGAGGAGAGAATGAACTCGCGAGTAATCCGATAGATGCGAAAACAGTCAGGCGATGCCTGGATGAATGAGTACAGGTCGGGAAGAGAGTCGAAAGAAGTCAGAATAAGACGAAGCAACTCGGGAGGGAGGTCATGAAGGTGCAGAGCTGCTGGCATTTTGCTTTCTGTTGGCGATGTCGATATGTATCTTTGGGGATCAAATATTGATGAAATCTGAAGTTTATGAGAAATGAGATGATGTAACAACTGATAACTGAGATGAAAAAGCGTGATGGTGAAACGTTGAGAGGAGAAGAAGAGAGGAGAAGAGAAGATGCTGAAGTAAAGATTGGACGAGTTGAATGAAGCTGAGGCGGGGTAGCGCGTCTGTCGCGCTGGCATTGGTCTACAGCGCGATGTTTTCATAGGTTCATTGCGATATTACTACATGTATGTACGGTATTACTACAGTATTACTACATGCACCTCCACAGTGCGTAATTTGTTTCTCGAGAGTCGTTGGAAACAGAGTTCAAGACTATTTAATCTCTGTATCGAAATTGTTTCTTGATGCATTGATGTCGTTTGCATTCAATGTTGCTGGATAGCCGTTTGGGACACTGGTTGACGAACAGCGTGTTGGGGAATGGGTGGCTTACACCAAGGCGGCCTTGTACCCGTTTCTGTATAACGTCATGACTTACAACAAGTTAAACAAATGAAATGTGTATTGCATAGCTACGAATATCTCTAGTGAGCCATAAATCGTGGCTGATCAATGCATTATTTACAGAAATGCCCAGTTTGAACAATATTAGTCCCCAGTCTTAATGCCAGTATTTGCCTGTAATTGGTCTAACAAGCTCCCAAGCCTTGTCCAGCGCGGTGATGACATCCTCGGGCAGCGGTCCCTTTTCCAAGTCTAGTATGTTCTGCTCAAGGTGCGTAGAGCTGCTTGCTCCTATCAACACAGCGTCTGGATAATCGGAGCCAAGTTCACTGTGGTTCGTCATCCATCGTAGGGCCACCTCGGCGACTCGCAAGCCATGCTTATCAGCTGCCTGCTTTATAATCTCCACTGCGTTAAAGTACGCATCGTTCCAATATCGCGCTCGATAGCCCTTACCCTGGGCTTGTTCTGGATCAAATCGAGACCCTTTTTCTACCGAGGTGTTCTTCTCCATATTACCAGTCAGAAAGCCGCCAGCCAGAGGATTATACGCATAGAATCCCATGCTATAACGCCTCAGGCAAGGAAAGAGCTCAGCCTCAACTGTTCTGTGCAACACGTTGTAAATGCCTTGATAAGCAACCGGTCTGATCCAGTTATTGGCGTCGCAGATCTCGCAGATTTGCGCGACTTCCCATGACATATAATTGGAAATGCCAAAACGATCGAATAGTCCCTCTTTATGAAGCTCGTTGACCGCTCTCAGTGTATCCACATAGGGTGTTGACCGATCAGGGCCATGCAGATACCACATGTCTATTTTGTCGGCTTGCAGGGCTTTCAAAGATTGTTTCAGACATTCTCGTAAGTGTTCTGGCCTGTGTGTCCATTTGTCCTTGTCTGTTGGCAACACTACCGTCGGATAGATCTTCGTGTCTATAATAAGGCCTCGATCCTGCCATTTAAGTTTGCCCAGATACTCTTCAGATGTTCCGGAGCCATGATAACGCGAGGTGTCAATCTCGTTGTAGCCGTGAGATTGGAAGATATCCAAGAGTTTTTCGGCCTCGCCTAGATCGCTTGTACATTTTTAGTCAAGAACTTACAGTAGCAGCGTAGGATGCGACGTACGTAACTCGAGACTGTTCTTTGCCATTGCCAATGGTCATGGCCCCAAGAACAATATTGACGGCCGATTTTCTCGCCACAGCCATATTTATGTCTGACTTGGTTCGTTCTTGTTTGTGGCTGCGATTGCTGTACCTTTGGATGCGCGCAAGAGGCGTTTAGTAAGAGACGTCCATTACTTCTATATACAGGAACCTGACTGTCAAGCAAGTTAGACTAATGGGGTTAAAGACAAAGTCCGATAAAGAAAATAGGGCACTGGAGATATCTTATGTCCGTTCAGTTTCCACCCCCCAGCAGTTGCATTCATGCCAGAGATGCTGCTGGAGTGCCTGAAAAGTCGATGAGATATATAAGCTGGGGAAAAACAGCGTTGCTTCAAGCTCCTCAACCGGGAAGTCGGAGTGTTATAGGAAGAGCCGTGAATGTTTTGTAGTAGTAGCTTATTCAGGCATTGAAGGGCAGAGCAGGCCATTTTGTCTCGCCAAACTGAGATCTCGCGATAATTTACTTAGAGCTTATTAAAAGTAGAGTAGAAGTCTTTAAGTCCTAGTGCTGAATGATTCATGAGATACCGAACTTTCTTTCTCAAACACAAAAGCGATATGACGAGATACTGGATAATTGTCATAGTAACTGTCATCTTGCTCTGTATGATGTTTACTGTTTCCCAATACTTTTGGTCAGTTTAGATTGCCAACCTGACTCATGTTCAGATGAAAAGCAACCGTCGTGTGATAATGCTCGTAATAGAGTCAATACTAGTATTCTAAGACAGGTTAGTTTTCCGACTTACAATGGGGCATCTGGACTTGCCAACGTACCTCTTGGTAAATTATCATACCTGGAAGAGTTAGCTCATTAACTATAGCTCCATTACTTAATGCTATTTAACATCCGCACGACATCAACCATTCTCTTCTGAATAAAACACTCCTGCATGATGTAGGTTCATTAGACATATCACTACGAAATAGTCACTTTTACATTATATCTGGTTAATGTGCTTAATTAAGATGCACCCGAACCGTTTTACAGAATATGGATTTGAGAATCTCATCTATATACCCGCAAAGACGCCTGTGCTAAACAATTCATGAAGTGACAACATAGCCTGGTAACCTGGAATCAATATCTGAGGCGCAACAATTTACCGATATCACCGCGACCGGTTACTTTCTTCTGGTAAACAGCACATCCGTCCAAAATTGCAACAGCTACCTACATCATATTTTTTAGATGAGATGCTATACAAATGCGAACCCTGTCAGTCGGATATCAGGCGGTAGGGGGGATACAGAAAGACATCCAACCAAAAGAGCGCGATGCTCTATATACCCAAAACTTAAGTCCTATAAACATTAAGACGACTTTTGCTATATTTCCATTTTATTACAGTCAGCAAAATAAAATCGATGCGAGAAAAGTTTGGGGGTCAACGTACACGTCTTCTGATTCTGGCCCAATGAGACCGGCTTTTTCAAGAACATCTCTTGCAAAGCAACTGGTATTGCCAGAGTCAATGTGCTTGAGCTGCACTCCAGCAGCTGCAAACTTCTCTTCAAGAGAGGTCCAGACATCGGGTTTTATGAAATTGGAGGACCTATTTCTCAGTACCTTAGGGCCACTATACTTGCGCCAGGATGTCTCTCGTTTGCGAATGTCTCTGTCGGCGGCCGTTGCTTCAACCAGCCTCAGGGATGGGAACTCAGAGGCTGCACTTGAGGCTAGTGCATGGAGTGCTGGGATCATCTGGGGAGGAGTGCCAGGAAGAACGAGATGGCGCAGGGATGGAGGAAGACGACTTGTGAGATGGTCCGCTGGGAGGTCTACGCGGAGTCTGGAGGGCCCAAGCCTGAGGTGATGCAAACATGTAGAGTCAAGCTTGAGAGTCTCCAAGACTCTGAAATCTTTAAAACTTCCCATCGTCCTGTTCTCTGGTCTTCCTCTCCATGCAGGCGAGAGTGCATAAAGGACCTCATTGTCGATGTGGATGGTGATGTTGTGGTCAGTCTCTCCTCGAGCACCATCCCACCGATTGATGGCAAGGGTCCGAAGAGTGCCTTTCAGGTGGCTGAATGCAGGAACAATATGTCGTGGCCAGAACTCAATTGGAAAATTCTCACGCAATGATGAGCTGCCGAAGCCGTTAGGAAAAACCGGGGAGTTTCCTCTAGAGTAAAAGTGGAAGCTCTCCAAGACTTTGCACGCCCCAACCAGAGTGAATAAACCCTCTTCCGTTAGAAGACCGAAATCTATGACTATTTCTTTCATGTTGTCGAGCCTAACGCCGCGCTGAAGTGGGCGATACAGGCCTGCGTTACGTAGTCGTAAAGTTCGAAGACTTGGAACAAGCCACCCCGCTAGTTGCAGCCCTGCTTCTTGAGCAGAGAGGTCTGTCGAGTAAGGAAATGGCTGTGCTCCAGGAACCCACAAGTGCTGCAGAGATGTGAGTGCTCGAGGGTCAGACGGAGATGCCTTGCTTATGTCTGCTGTTCGCCATGTTGCCTCAGCCAATTCGGTGAAGTAAAAGTTGTGAGGTGGCACCATGCTCCAGCGATTCACATTTGGTGTCAGAAAGGCCAAGAGAACCAGCAGCCGTTTGAAGTGCTCGCAGGGTTCACGATTCTCGTTGCATCCTTCACTGCAATCTTTCGGATGCCATGAAGGAAGAGGGGCGAGGGAGAAATGGGAGGCTATATCATCCAATATGGGCCCCATTGTGTCTGAATCGATTGAGAAGGCCTTAGGCAGACATGAGATGTTAACTTCTTTGATCAGAAGCCGCAATTGTGGCCTACGCCATAAGGAGATCAGGAAGCGAGGTAGCCAAGTCTTGTCATTCGCCCCAATTCGGATTTCCGAGTAGAGATACGGATGTGCGATTTGACGATAGCGCTTGGAGGTAAGTGACAGCCTTGCAAATGTTCGCGAACATTGAGTAAATCCCAGAGGATCAACGGGCTTGAAGATGGCCTTCTTATCCGCAAGAATCCAAGAGCATATCAACTCGACTAATTCTACCGGTAGACGGTCTATATAAGGTATGGTCGGTGGAACTTCTGCTGGATGAGGCATCGGGCTAGACTCTGCCGTGGACATTCTAGATGGTTGCTGATCGGACTGGGCTGTCTTCGAATATTTGTATCTTGAGATCGTGTTTGTCCTTGAAGGGAGTTTAGAGAATGATCTTCTATTAAAACGAGTCCATGCGCATACCTTTGTAGTTGTAATATGATGATTAGAGTCGCGCTACAGAATCTAGGCAGCACAGTATAACAACAGATGGGGCTAAGTGTGGGGTTGAAATGTTTAAGCTTGAAACATCGCGAGATTCTCCCCCGCCGTTGAAATAGCTGCATGGAGACGGAACTGCCCGAAATAGTCGCCCGCATGCGCGTTGTTCCGAATATCTCCGATTGGTTTGTACAATATCTGTTGCTCTCTAACAATGAGAAGGCCTTGAGTGCATGGAATTGGGATATAGGTTTATTAAACTGCTGTCATGGCTGTGTGAATTGACAGTAGACACATGCCTCAACTGGCATCCATAAAGAACATAAATATTTGAGAACTAAAACAATATTATATAATTCAATCCGTACACCAATCTACTCTACATGTTCTGCATTTTTGTCTATCCTCCATGTAATACCATTATTATAGCCCGACATACTTGACTCCAAAATAACCGCCGTCTGCATCAAAGAGAGTCTCCCACTCTTGATAGAAGTGAACTCCCGTGTTTATCTTCTCTTCCCTCCCATAATTCACCAACTTTGTCCTCACTTCGTCTGGCTCCCAACTACTGTTGCTTCCAGTGGTGAAATTGTATTGGATCCCTGAATATCCAGGCTCTATACCAAACCGAACCAGCACATTCTGACCCGCCGCCAAGATCTTTGCTCTGGATGTACTGTTTGATGGAATCAGGCGGACTTCTTTATCAGCAGTGGAAAGATAGGATAGCGTGACGCCTGTATCAATGAGAAGATTCGATAATCGACAGGTACCGCCGTCGATGCTCACGCAGCCGGTGACGTTTCTCCAATCGCGAGGGTCTTTAGAGAAGCCCTTTTGCTTCTCCAGCTTCATCCAGGTATAGTCTTGTGTGTTTTCCTCTGTTAAACCGATTACCACGCCATTCTTTCGTAAGCTGTATCCCGCTCTGTAGCTGTTTGAAGCAGAGACATTCACGCCGTTGATGCTTTTTATGTTCAACAGCGCATTCTTGTCTGGCGTTCCTTGTGACTGCCCGTCTGCTTCACGACCGAAGCCGATACCCCACCATTGTGTGCCGCGCGGGTTCAAATTATGATTGCTCGTGTTCTCTTCAGGACAATCTCCTTTCCATTTGGTGTCGTACCCTGAGCACTGAAGCGTCTCGTTCACGATGAGCACAGGAACCTCTGCCGAGACATTGACAAGTTCGCCGGATGAATCAGCAAACTCAAGTCTGAATGGAACCCACGCGCCGCGATATAATCTTGTTGATGACGAGAGATACTGGTATCCAGACTCGTAATTCGCCAGTGTCGCATTGGTAATGTTCAAATCCAGAGCGTCCAACATTAGGCCATTCGAACCAGTGTCAAGAACCGGCGCTATTGGCACAGTGTTCGACACATTTGCGAAAGCCCAGTCCTGCGGCGCATGGAGGTAGATGGTTAAGCTTGGCGCGTAGTCAGGCCATGCATATGGAGGCGGGAAAGAGGTGATGGGAAGAGTCGCTGTGAGTTTGTAATCTGACAGATCAGGGCCGTCGCTTGGGGATTCGATAAATTCTTTGATCTTCGTGGCGTCGCTGAAGGCGACTAATCCCAGTATCGGGAGAAGACAGGGGAGTTTCATGTCGTATACTGGGCACTAGATCCCCGATGTTATCCGTTCATAGATGTAGGTATGGAAGCTCAAAGTTGAAGATTTGCGCAAATCGTGTTGATGTATAATCGAGACGAATTGGGGCGCGCGTTCTCAGCTGACAGGCTGATGGGGCTCAATATATAGGAGACACGCCGGATTGTTCCATGGAAATAAGATTTCCACCCTAGCCAGCCACTAGATGTAAGGTGTAGATCATTGAGGCGATCCATAAGCTCATAAATGCCGTCGGAGGTTTAATCAGTAATACGTTTTCAGCTATTATATAGGTAGACACTTGCACACCGCTCATACTATTCTACTCGCTGATGAAGATCCCTCAAGTTTAATATCTGAAGCAATTGACCACTTCTTCAATTCACAGCAGTTGAACGTATCCGAATTACTACTAGGTAGTTACTAAACTTTTATTGCAAAAGTACTGAAGTCCGTGGCTGAGTGTATCAGAACTCAATTATATCGTATCAAAGCCACATAGAAGCACTGAAGATACCTTACCCAGGATAGTGGAAGCTTGTGTGTGTGCTGATACTCTGTAGGCAAAGCTAATCTCTTCCATTTTGGTCGTCTGGGTCATGAATATGAGTTGGCTGATACTGAGTTTGATCCCCTCTCTTGCAAGTACGAATTGAGTACATGGAGATATTTGCATGGATCTCGATCCTCTGGTGCCACATCTCTCGAAGAGATGAGAGCAAATAATTATTCATTACTCTTTTCTATTCTGCTGCTTATTATTTTATACTTTCGTATCCCAAGTAATTCTACCTTGAACTTTATAGACCCTGGTACGTAGCCCGCAATCGTGGAAAACTTGAATCTATCCCATTATCGCAGCATGATTGATGCTCTTAGAATGTGGTCATGTCTTCTATGCTAGGTTTGTCCGATGCTTGCGTCTGGATTCTAAATTTAACGTCTTTCATGAAGAGAATCTGAGGCTACTACAGGACTGCACATAGTATCTCAATGTATAAGTTGGGCTTTGTATGGATGGGGGATAGATAAGCCACATTACTTTAGTCTCATTACAGAGTTTACAATATGTCGTATGTAGGTACTACTAACAAAGATATTTGTTCCATATTAATACTAAGTAGACTCCGAAAAAGCTCCTTGAACCAGAAATCCTACATCCTATGGGCCTATATAGTCATCAAGTACGAAAGATCTAAATCTTTACATAATGCTACATGCATCTTGCTCTACTGGATGACCGCGAAACTTACTTGCGCGCTGGAAAGGTCGCTCCATGTCCGAGTCAAGGTCTTCCCAGTAAATGTGTTGCATCCACCCCATTCTCTGTTCCTCCAGAATCTTAGCCATAACCTGCAGAACCTCTTCGTTTGTCTCAGACAAGGCCGCCACTGCGAGGAAGACGCGCTTCTCAGGGCGTCCGCTATTCACAACGTAGATATCCTGGTACAAGGGGTTGTTGCGCTTTTTCAGCTCGTCTTCAAACATCATGAAACATGTCATAATGCGCGCTGTTACCCAAGAGTAGTTGAGACTCGAGTAGGGGAAACGACCGCAGACGTCTGAGTAGATGTCATACCGGAGGAACTCGAGCAGTTCCCGTCGCGACAGGTGATCAGCTCTTGCAGGTCGCGGCAGTGCTGGCATGAGGTTACTGTCGCCGTCGAAAATGAAGGTATCTGGCCTATTCGCATCAGAAGGTCCAGGTGTGCCCGTAGGCCAGATCTCTGAGTAGTTGGAACGGAGATTGTATAAAAAGGTGTGCTTTCCGAGATCCTCAGTGGGGATCCGGTCTGGGTCCCATCCATTTTCGCGGTACAACAGAAGATTGGACTTGATACGGAAGAAACGGTTTGCGGCCGGGTTGAGCATGCTGTGCATCTTGTTCGACGTTCCTTTGAGCATGGCTCGTTGGCGCTGTGCGAGATGAGTGCCTGTCTTGTTAATCTGGCTGGTGAGTGCCTGTTGGAAATTTGAGGTAGGGGGGTGACCGTCGGCGAAGAAGGCCTCTGAAAAGGTTTCCCCCAAAGCAGCAAAAAGTCCAATAGGCCTCTCGAGATATTTCTTCTGTACCAGCATGTTGTGTAAGTGAACTAGGAGCATTGGCTCGGGCACCTTGTCCCAGAGCACCAGACCGAAACGGTAAACAATCTCCAGACTTTCGGCTAGCCCTGTACCGCAGAGGAAAGGCGAGTATTCCCAGAGGCCATTGGCGTTACTGTTGGAAAAGCGAGAGGGTGGTAGAGTTTTCAGTCCATACATGTACTTGGACTCGCCTAGCCAGTCCCGGAAATCCCACATCAGACATTCGAGTACGCTGATCTGTGACTGGTGTCGGTTGGGGTCGCCGTGTAGCATACTGTCGCGCTCCAGAAGCTGTTTCAGCACGTGGGAACCCTGTGGGAAGCCCTTGCCAAACCTCTCGTTTTCACGATCCAGGAACAGGTCGACGTCTCGCCTTGGCCGGAACCCGCTCATCGGTGGCTCCAAAACATGTCCCCTAAAGCTGTTGAGGGACCAGCCCCGCGAGACCGTTAAAGAGTCGACTATACACTGCAGTTGGAATACCAAGCTTGGGTTGATGCGCTTCTTGATATCTGTGCCAGGCTTTTGCATAGCAAGAGAGCTGCTCTCCACCAGTCAGGAATCCAGTCACGTTGAACGAAAAATAAAGCAAAAACCAGGACTTACGTTACAATGCCGGCAAACTCATTAATGCCAAAAAGCCGTACGTGCTCGCTCCACTTGCCGTCGGCGGCCCAGTCGACCTTTTCGTATACATGGTGCTCCCCTTTCATGGTATTGCGTTGAACCACAATGCTGGAGTAGACATTGACTAGGTCGTAGAGCCAGTTGATGGTATAAGATCGACGCCAGCGGTGTCTCTGCTCCGTGGTTGCGCGCTGTAAGTCCAATGTTGGGTTCCACTTGTCGATCTCCGCGAGCATACGCTTGGTCGGCTTACCGCTGCGAGTAGCCTGGAAGTCGGTCACGAAATCTACAAGATCCTGATATGCGTAGATAAGGAACTGTTCCTTAACATCCATTTTGACCTCTTCTATCATCTCTGTTGTCCCATCCGCGCCAGAGATTCTGTGGAGTGACATTGTGAAGTTGCCCTGCGCCTTCTCTATGTTGCCACGCGTCATGGTTTGCATGACAGTCTCGTACGACTCGTGGCCGGGAAATTCTATCATGATGGCCGCCTCGGTTCGCTTAACCATGGCCGTGGCTAGATGGGCAAGCGTACCGGCCACGGCGCTGTTGAGGCCTTCGTACGCAACCTCTCGCCACACGCCGCTCATGTACGACCGTAGGTCGAGAGTCTCCTCGAAGAGAGAATAAACCGCCAGGAGGTAGTCAGTAACAAGGCCGTCCGCGGCTTCGATAATACGGTAGCTTTCAAGTGGGACCTGATCCAATGTCTGAGGTGCGGGCTTAGCCGTCTGTTTGCCCTTCTTGGCTCGCTTTCCACCCTTCTTCTTCTTGCCTCTGCCCGGCCGAGCTTGACGGCGTTGCTGTCCAGGAGCAGCCGACTTCGGTTCCTCGTCAGACACCTCATCGCCGCTAGACTCTACTGCAGCTGTGCCAGGCTCGCCCTGCGCAGAGAGTCCAAGACTTAGTGCGGCAAATTTGTTGGAGAAGTTGGCCTTTTCGACCTCAGCGTCAAGCTCGGCGTCGAGTTCGGCTTCTTTGCTACCACGCTGTTGCTCCTGCAGCCAAGCAGGCCCGCCAAAGATGTCAAATATCTCGTTTAGGGCATCAATGAAATATTTGTGAGTCACATTGCTCTGTTCCATCTCTGGGTCGGGCTTCGGGCTCAAGGCAGCGAGCTGCTGAAAGGCCTGGTACATGGCCGTCCTCGCGCTTGTTACCGACTGCAGCTTGCGATAGATGGCACCTGGGACGCGAACGGCATGCTTGGAAATCGTCTTGGCCATGGATAAAAGCTCTTTCACGGTAACCTGGCCCGTCACATTTTGGTGATTCTGAGGCTCGACGGTGCCTGGTTCTGCGACTGCTGACGACTGGAGGATTGTGTTGGAAGCATGGATTATCCAGAACAAGAGCCGCTGCGTATCCTGCTTGTACTCGCGGTACCTGTTTTGAGGCACAAAGGACGCCATTGTCTGTTCAATTGGGCTGTTTGCTACCGTTCCAGACTGCCAGCCTCTCTCCAGGTGTAAAGTAAAACATAAGGTAGGAGGTACAGTTGGATGCGAAACTACGACAAGCCGTGCGGATAGTTGCAGTTGCACGGATCATTATAACACCGACACCTTCGGTCACCCGTAGTTACACAGTTCGTGCCTACCGGCTTACAAGTAAACAAATTCATTCGGAACAAAACTTTAAAATAATTCATCAAAAGCTTGGATAATATTTCAGCCAAGATTTCTTCCTTGCAAACAACAGCGCAAATCGCAGAGTCAAACCAACATTTCTTCATCATATTTTCATCTTTCTTGATAGTATTTTGTCCGCCAAATCCGCCGATCCAGTATCATGCATGATATTCTCCAAGTCATCAGAGTTTCAAAGACAGAACCTTCACTCGAAATATGTCGTCCTCTCCGCCTCTCGCCGTAGTGACGGAGAATGGCGTGAATTGGCATCTCATAGCGAGTGAGCTCCGGGAGATGATCCTGAAGGCAATTGTACGCTGCAAGAACCCTGGCTGGGGGTCGCTTGCTGCTGTCTCCAAAGAATGGCAGTCTGTCATAGAGGTGGAAAACTTTCGTCGCTTGAAACTGCGGTACGAATGCGTCTTTCAACTGGAAGACATGGTCGCACCCGAGAGACAAAAGCTTGTTCGTCACATCTGGCTCAACATAGGACTTTTCGATTATAACTGTGGGGATTGCCACACCCGCGAGACCCGGGATCGCAGGGAGAGCAACAGCATAAAGATGGAAACCGCTCTTGGAAGGCTTTTTTCTGTTATATGTTCCTGGCCTTGGCAACCAGAAAAGGGCTTGAAGTTGGAGCTTAATGCATATTCCGAGAGCGATTCTGAGCATTTTTTCCAGCATTACTATATAGGAGCTGAGCATGAAGAGAACCCCGAAGAAGTGAGGCCGAACCGCGTGCCTGCCAGGCAGCCCCCAGAGCATGACCCAGGACATGGATGGATGGATGGTCAGCGAGTCGTTGCTCCTCCTCCTGAATCTATATGGCGACTCTTCAGCGCAATGTTTTTAACCGGGTTTCGAGAAACCCCTCGAGTCGCAGCAGTCACAAGCTTGGTAATACGCCGCCAGCTTCGCCGTTGTTTTTCTCCATTCACTCTTCAAGTGATATTGGACAAGCTGCCTTGCTTACTCGAGCTTTCTTACGAGTCATGGCGGACATGGAATGAAGATTGGAAGCAGATATTCTTCCCAAGTGTGTGCAACCCCTACTCCCTTTCCCTATCAATAGCGCTACCATCAGCCGGAACTCTCAGCTTGCATCTTCTCTAACATCATCACAGCCTAGGAATCGATTTTCAGCCGATGGCTCCCCAGATCGGTCAAAAGAATAGTGGTATTTGAAGATACCAATGATGATATTACCACGGCAATGAACTTTTATGCCGATCCTCTTTCGAGCAGTTCTGCCCTCGATTCCAAAATCGGCAAGGTTTTTACTGATAGAAGCCTCCAGCTTGAACAACTTGCCGCCTCATATATGACCGATGCCAGGCATTTCTTCCGCCACTGTCAGGAGTCCTGGGTTTGGCCTCGGCTACAGTCTCTAGCTCTGACATCGTCGCACTTATGCTCTACATCCTCCCGTGAAGGGGCTGCCCGCCTTTTATGTGATGTAGCGAAGACTGCGCTGAATATGCCGAAATTGCATACAATGGCGCTATGGTATGGTACGAGAGGAGAGGCTTGCGCATTTATATACAAGATCAACGACGGAACAGCTTCTATTACGTCGCGAAGTACATGGTACATGGATTTGAATCACTATCCCGGAGTCATTACGGCATGGAACGACGTTGGCTTCAAGGCTCTTCACAGAGACATCCATGTATCCAAAGAGCTGATTCGGGAAGTAATCGAGTCTCATGGCGATGCCATTCACTACTTGCGACTACCCTGCACAGTAGTTGACCCCGTATCGTTGTGGCAGATACGAAGGGAGGTAGCGCGAAGCCGCATCAATGAGAGCTGAGGAGTTGAGTAGCTGCAGTTAATAGCTTTCAGATCATTACTCTTTAATAAATAGCTAAGGTCCAGGACTTAATGCCTAAATATGCCTAAACATACTGTGAAGATGCAAATAATGAAAGAACGGGTTCTCGTACTGGACTACCTGGGCACGATTGATGGAAATTGAGACACTTCTAGGGTACATGTAGTGAGAACGAACAACGAGAGGCGTTAAGCTGGCCGCCTGGTAAGATGTATATGGAGACTACAAGACGACCAACTTCAATCCGACTTCTGGTGTATATTCAAGACAGGGCGCCCGATGGGTGTACGAAGACTGGAATGACTGAAGCTGCAAAAATAGCCCTGTGTATTTCTCTAGAGACAGGGATATCCTTGGATTTTATACGGGTTGGCCCTGATATATTCATGAGCTGCCCCCAAATGCATCACGCAAGGCTCGTATCGACTCCCTGTTATACATCTTGCCGCTCTCCAAGATCGCATCGAGATGTGCAAAGTTATGTGGTGCGCCTTTAAGTCGGATAATTTCTGCCTTTGACCCGGCGTCGTTCATTTTTCGACCATATGCCTCCCCCTCGTCCCTCAAAACATCCATCTCTGCGGTCCAGATCAGAGCTGGAGCCAAGTTCTTAAAGTTCGGTGCCTTCATTGGCGATACTTTCCAGTTCTGTCTTTGATGTTAGCTGTGAAAATTTATGACGTGTTGATCCTAAATACGAACCAAAGGCGGGATGTCAAGCTCAGCTGGCCTAGGGCTTCCGACGAAGCATTTATGGAAAAACATCATACGTTCCGCAGGGAGAGGAGGAGAGTGGTACATTTCTCGGTAAGATTCATATTCGCAGTCTGGTCGAAGCTCTCCAGTTGGTGTGAAGACATGAATATCGCATACTGGTGCTCCTAGCAACTGAAAGGCGAGTGGGATGCCTTCATCACGGCACATGTGGGATATGACTGTGGAGAGATGACCACCCGCTGAGACCCCTCCGACAGCGATTTTATCCAGATTCACATTAAGCTGTAGAGCTTTAACGTCTCGGATCTTACTTATTATTAGCTGATATACAAACAGGAGCCAATAGACGAAACTTACCCAATTCAAAGCGGCCCAGCAGTCATCAATAGGAATCGGGAACTTATACTCAGGCGCCAATCGATAGTCAACATCAAATGCGAAACACCCAAGCTCTAGGACAACTCTTTTACAGAAATCATAGTCTGTAGCTAGGCCACCAAATGTCCATCCGCCTCCGTGGAAATTAACATAAGCCGGTCTTTTCTCCGGAGATGTAACATCCCCAGGCTGGAAGATGCGGATAGTTATTTCGCCACCGTTCACAGGGCATTTTTCTTCGGTAATGATAAGGTTGCCATCATCTACAATTTCGTGGCCGTAGTCAATCGCATACTTGGAAGGGTCTTTCCGGACATCTTCAATCGGCACTTGGTGAGTGACGAGGCGGCCTGCGTTGTATTTGCTGTGGTACTTAATAAACGTAGGGTCGAACCGATGCCGAAGCTCTTCCGGAATACAATTGATAAGAGGCTTTTCGATAATAACTGGAGGCCTGGAGGAAGTGGCCATGATGAGTGCGTGATAAGGGAGACTTGACTCCGGGCAACGACGATGAAGCTCACAGATAATAGCAGTATGGAGGTTCGAAATTTAACCTTTATATATGAGAATTAATTAGTTGCTAATCCATGGAATATTGTATTGAGTTGTTTTGTATTAAGTTGCCTTTTGAAGATCCGGTCGGCCGAAGTACTTTGTGATAGGAATAACTCAAGGTCATGTTACCCAGTGGGTTGACCAAGAGGCCGCAGTAGGCTCTCATGTTTTTCCAAACAAGGTATAAAGGTGGGACAGACGTTCTTGTCATCAACTCGACAGGTATTATCAATCTGCTGACTGGTTGACTAAGATAACTCTGCTCTTTGGGGAGTAACACAATAGGTGCCTTGAGCTTAGTTAACTCTTAGGTAAGAAAGACGTGAGTGCTTGGCTAGAGTAAGTAGAAGCCTCTGAGTAGGTTGTCTAACATTACTCTGTCCTTGCCTTTTTAGTCCACTTTTACTTCAATCTACATCTGCTGTTGATCTAGTCCGCTCTGGTCCGCTCTGGTCTGCCTGCTTGAGTCCGCTCCCGCCTTGGCCCGCTTCCACTTTCACCCATTGCACTCTCGCTCTTTCTGAAGTTGAGCGAGTCTTCTTATGAGGCTTTCAGGTCCTGAGACCATTATCGGCTGTACGGACTGGTTTCGGTTGTGCGGATCAGTCTCGGCCATGCGGATATATGGGCTCGTGAGCCCTTTAACCCTTGTGTTGATCTGCCGGTGTTTGCCTACAATAGCATATATATACTCGTAGACTCTTCAAATAAATTACACCAAAATCATCTAATTCCACAGTTTTACTACTCATACCAGGCAAAGAGTTGCGCGCACAACAACATGGCTACGGCATATAGAATACAGATTGACCCAAGACGGATCGGTCTCCTAGGTTACAAGCACAATGAAGCTGCAGCTGCCAAGCTGTCTGAACTGCTTCAAAAAGATCTTGAAGTAAGCATCCCGTATGATAAATACATGGCATTCTATTAACTCAGTATATAGAGGCATCATGTTTTCTTCCTGGCCAGAGGCTACCACAACCATGTAGGAGCCACCTTATCCAACATATTTCACACCACAGAGCTATAACTCTAATATGTGATTCGTAAATGGGCAGATGTCACACCATCTATGTACACTCTACGGCGCAGGAGCTACTCCCGAGGAGCTCCAGGCCGCGTTCGACCGTGATGCTGAAATTCAGATTGACCGGTTTCAGTTAAACGGTGGCGTCCTCGAGGACCTTCGTCAAGATTGGACAGCTAATGCTCCTAAATATCTCGGAGATGCCAAATACTATGCCGATTTCTTGCGATATTTTCAAGAGGAAGTAGAGGCAAAAGGGTGGAAGAATGCATTGGTGGATTATCTCCTCAGCGGCGAGGAGAACACTTACGACATGTACCGTCGCAGCTGGGGCAGTAAGTCCATCTGTTACAGCGTTGAAACAGACTCTTCAGAATAAGACGGGAAAGCTGACGAGATCATAGGCTTTGCCCATTCTTTTATCCAGCTCATGTACGGCATCGAGTGGGATCAGCCTGCCATCATCGCCCAAGGTTTGGCCCAGTCCGCTATCCACGACACCTACGTTGGCGACTTCTTGGAGAAAGTCGAGAAGGCTGCGGCAGCAAACCCACCTTCACGCCGCCTCAACACTGCTGAGCTGTACGAACAAGTACATTCCGACCCGGAGTTCGTCAACAGCGTGCGCAATGGAAACCCAAACAAGATCTTGGACAGTATCGAGGTCTTGTGCCCCGACGAGGGTGTGAACTATCTCGCCCAGGTCAAGGCTGACCCCAATAACCTGGCAGAGAGTATTGCAGAGAACATCCATACAGCCGCTTACATGGTGTCGGCGTGTATTTTCCACCCTCCTGACTACCCGAGGTTTGACTTCTTCCTCATGTAAGCGCTCCCAGTCTGTCGCATGGCTGTTTCGAAAAGGGGAAGAGTCAGTTATTAATTGTGACAAGTCATCATCTTACCATTGGGCCATTCTTGCTCTTGATTCAAGACGCTACATGGATCCCCGACTCGGTCAAACGACAAACCCTGGAGTGGAAGGCTCGCTTTGACATTCTGCACTACGTTGTACGATGGGCACCGCCCTTGCGACTTGACAGTATCAAGGACTACACACCGAAAGACACTACGCTTGTGAATAACTTGGAAGAGCTACTTCCCCGGTTCTTCGACATGCCCGACGATGGCCATGTCGTTAAGACTGCGAGGGCTCTGGTCCTTGCGCGGCGTGTTTGTCAAGACTATCTTGACCGACCATGGATACGCATCAAGGATGACAACACTTGGTTGAACGCGCAATATCTCCTCCTGGACAGTACTTGGGAGCACCCCGATTATCCTTGGGTGCGCACTGCTGGATGGGATGAGGCTTGGAAGGACAGCGGCCTCCCTGAAACCATCCTTACAGAACATCACAAGGGCGAGACTCTGTTTCAAGCTTCTGTGTAGTGTTTTGCAGCTATATGACAAAGGTTTTGGAGCCTGGCATCTGCAAGGGATAATGCGTTGCGGCCCGATGATAAGGGGTGGCATAGGCAGCGGCTGTACATATACTGATAGGCTCTCAGTACCCAACCATAAAAGGGGTATTTCCTTATATTGTAATGTGATACCACAGTTATATATGCTATGGCATTCCGCGATCGCCTTGGATACTTAATACGAGTTTAGTATCGCTATCATCTTCTGGTGTTTTGGCAAGCGCCGAATCACTTCATGTTGCCAAGAACTAACCTCAGCGCCTCGTATAGCTAAGGAATGTGACAAATTATATTTTTATATCGAATGAAGAAGAAGAAAGAAATCCCCTTATATGGACTTGTCTGGTTGAATATACCTCTCTAGAATTGCCTTCAATGCAGCAGCAGCGGTTGCAGCAGCGAAGTTCTGCCACGTATTGTTTTTGTGGCTATCAGCATAGTCGCTCACGCCTTTGACGACAATGCAAGGAATTACTCCCCACACCCCGGCGCCTCCATCTCAAAAGTAATAACATCTTTTCTCATTGCGATCTGATTCCGATGCTCGCCGGATTGCAATACCGTATCACCCGATGCAATCGCTCCCACGTAGAGACTACTGTCTTCCGCGCTTGGCTATCGTAAGACATAAGACTACATGTACATGTACCTGGATGGAAGTTAGCACAGATAGATTTAAGGTACGCTAACTGCATGTGCTTTAGAAAGCAAATCTGTATCGCACTCTATTAAATGTAGCTTATGTAGCAGCCTCGTGAGGTGAAATCTACTGAATAATCCTCCTTCGGTAGTATACAAAGGGTGAACAAATAAATGCATGTGGTAACTCGTCTACTTCGTATTGGTGAGACTACAACGAGATCCAGCCTCCAATTTGCTTTGCCTTCTTCCCTCATGAATAATGCTCTGCCTCGAATATATATGGTTGATAATATTATCAACCTCACGATTAGATATATCACGATCAAACATACTTAGGGGGGTCGGCAAGGGACATCAGTGGCAATAACTTGGCTGTGCTTACAGGGGTCCCAAACACAAACACTACATGTATCAAGCTGCTATTTATGTATCATCGTGATAGTCAACGGTGTTTCCACGCGGAGAGATTATTCCACCATAAACCCAACCTAGGGATGACTGCGTCGCATACGTATATGCAGTCAATACACCCACAGGATAACAATGTGACCGCCATAAAGTTCAAATTAGCCCAATGGCCGTTTGAAATAACATGCTAGTGCATGCCTTCGTTTTACTACTGAGGGTGAGATGAATTACGACAGCGAATCAGCAATCCGCTGCTCCACCGATGGATGCCTACGAGGCCTGTATGCAGCTGCCATGTGGCAGATTCGCTGGTTCGCGGATATTGGCTTCTACCTCCACAGCGCAATTAAAGGCCGGCGTTAAGATGCGTTAAGATGCCTCGAAGTTGGAGCACGAGAGCCAAATAGATTAACTAGCCCCCCTCTAAGAGACCTAACTACGGATGCCTTACGCATTATTCCAAACATAATAAATTATCATAAATCCCCGTAATCAATGATGTGCTGCACTTAGAAGTACATTTATCCAATTAAGCAACAGATTCTCCCCCGCTGTATACTTTCCATTACCCAAACGCTATCCACATAGCCACGCAACGTCAATAGGGCTATCAATATGAATTTATCCGGCCATGGAAACAAAGCTCAAGTCACCAGATCGCTCTCTGTCGCCGCTTTTGTTCTTGAGCGCACTGCCGACTCTTGGGGCGCTATTCAGAAGATTATTGGCCTTCCCGAAGCGCTATACGTAGTCGGGAAAACACTGCCTATCTTAGCTATACTTCTCAAGTCCTTGGGATCTTCTATCAAGAACAACGAGGAGACTAAAGACTCAAAGGAGAGCTTTGCAGCTGCATATCGGTTTGCCGAGCTATCTCAGCAACAGGCTAAATATTTCGATGCTATATTCAATGCTATATCAACTACCGATAATCACAACACTAAAGAACAGAAGTATCGCATCGCAGCAAAGAAATGCGGCGGAAAGCCCATAGAGGCCATCTTTAAGGACTTGTTACAACAAGCAGCAGGTTTGGCGACTGACCTAGTGGCGGATGGAACTTTAATATCATCGTTACAAGCGGCTTACGATGAAGTGGCCAAGTTGAAACCGTCTTTAGCAGAAAATCTACAGGGACCTGTGTCCATCAACAACTATGGGGATGGCACCCAGTTCTATCATAGTGGAGAGGGGAGCCAGAATCATTGTTCAGGAGGGAGCCAGTACACCGCAAGTGTATACACATGGAATACGGGCATTTCCAAAGACTCTGGATATGCTTCTGTAGTGCAGAAGATAGATCTCATGCACAATGTTGCAGAGAGAAAGCTGACGAATATCAACGATAAGATGATTAGCTACCCCAGTGCACTCAAGATTTCTCCGGCGATGAAGGAAGATTATATATCTGGACTGGCAAAAGATATATTCGAGAAAACGAAGTCTGGAGATACAGATCGAACCTTGGCTGAGAGAGTTTCCCGGATTCTACCTGGACTACTCAAATCGTTTGTTCTAAGGCTCCGGTTCCAAGAACCTCAGGTGCCTCGGAATATTTTAGCTTTTATTCATAAGAATAGAAGGTTGGTCAATCATCCTATATCGTATGAGCTTGTTTCGCGTACAATCTGGAAGTGAAATTGACTTGTGTTTTCTGCTAGAGAAATTACCAAATTTTTTGAGATGACTTACCGTACGGAAGAAGATAAAAAAATGACATTGGATGAGATAATGGGTCGCTGGAACACTGACTTAGAAAATGCGGCAGACAATCCCTCGAAGCGACATGCAGCCACTAACTTTACCGACACTAGCATGCATTTAGAAGATTGGATGGATGAGAAGTTAACTAATGAAGAGTCTGATGAAAATAATATCGAGGATATCAACGACGACACTGGGATATATTGTGATATTGATTATAAGAAGTTCATTCTAAGCTCGCAAGCATACGACTGGCTTCTAGTCAACATACGAAGAGAATATTTTTTAACCTCAGCAGACTCTAATACCATGGAAGCCATAAGGGATCAAATTGTCAAAACAATCTCACCACTTCATAAAGAGGGCCCAAAGAGACACTCAGAGACTTACAAAGTGACATTTGTTTTGGACTGGAACCCGCGTTATTTCGCCGATAAGCAGGAATATAAAGAAGAGCCATCAGAGGCGATTGGAATGGCCATTACTATTACGGGATCTCTTACAGATGCGCAAGCCCTAAATTGCTCTCAATACTTGAGTCAGACATGGCCATCTACAGGAGAGCATATTATTCGGCTTATAAAAGATGTTGTGCGCGGTGAACCTGGAACTCCGCATTCTTGTAAGCCCCACCACCGATATTCTACAGCTCCGCTACTAATCTTTTCGTAGACAATTTGCCCGACAAAACTCAATTAACAGCATGGATCAAAAAAGACCAATTCGTGATCGATGTCTTCGGGACAAAATACCACATAGCGGAAGTTGGCGAACAACTTGCATGGCTGACCTCAGCCTTGTCTCATCCTCATCAAGATGACGGCGTTTCTTTTTCTACTCCATTCATCAATCAGACTGATCTTGTTAATCTGGCTGAATTGTCAATTAGAGCAGCGTCATGTTCCGAAATATGCCTTCGTATTAGCACTGACGTTCAAACAAAGAAAACACACTTTGTTAGCTCTAATGGTCGATGCTGGTACAACCTATTCAACAACCCAGTTGTTGTCACAGGGTATCCAATACCACGGCGACCTAAACTTGATACTGGCCTTGAGATACCACTCCATATGATGGCTGGGCTTGCTAAAGCTAAGAAAGTGAACTTATTTGATGGCAAACTCTTTATAAAGGGATTCTCCACCATGCTTGTGCCGACAAATCGCACAGAAAATGTCATAACTTGGCACCTGACATATAAAGAAGATGGAAGTCGCATATCATACCTTGAAAAAATGCATTGCATGCAGAGGATGTGAGCTTGTTTGACTTAGAGTCATCACGTCACATTTTAGGATGGTGCTCAGAAGCTTTTTTCTTCGCAGGTAACGTATCCTGTAACTACAATTTTCTTCTCGCCTAATAAGAAGTCTTTGTAGGAGCATCAAACGCCAATTTTGGTGTAAAGCCATCTCTACTAAGATCACCTCCCAACAACGGCACTCCTCAAAACCTCCTATATATGGGGCAGCAAACTGTTGGTCCTGGTTATTCCGCCGGAGTCAAAGATATCCCCGTTAGGTTATCCTATGGTGGTTACATAGATAAACTCAATTGGATTCACGAAAGGTTTGTGGTACTGTGGGACGAAGAAGATAAACGAGGTTGGCTGGTCAATGGAACAAGCGCTTTACTACACCTCGTACGCTCATCTTTGGACAACGACAGCAGGGGAGAATGCAACTCAAAGTTTTTATTTAATCCGGAGCTTTTAAAAGAAGCGGAAGAAACACACAAACCAAACTCTGCGATCAAGGTTCTCCAAGAGGATGACAATCGGAGGCTTAAGATCTATAAAGAGAGAGATCGTTTCATACGATTTGAGGATCGCATTGAAGAATTTTTCGACATGATGGAAAGGCTTATTGACCATGAGGTCAAAGCAACTATTCAAAGCGAATTAACAATAAAGCGAAAACACCTCTATGGTTGGGATTTTAATGATTTGGCTAGACGTCAATACCCCATCTACCCTCGAGTAGCGCAAATTCAACCAGCCGGCAAAGGGTGGATAGATTTCATCAAATCTATACAAGCGGTGACCCTATTCGGACGTAAATTTGGTGAAATTATTCGGCCAGGCAAAGAGTTTGCATGCACTCGATGGGCCAAATTACCAAAAGGGGAGTATTATCTTACAACTTCTTCTTACGATATCAAGAGCATCATGAGGATGGATAGGAAAAGCTCGAAATTGAAAACAAGCCCAGTCCAACTCAATAACGGCATACATTGGTACATCACCGACAAAGTATTCGACGTTTGTAAGTGTCATGAAGTTGACAGGAATGGGCACTCCGATTGCGTCCAAACTCTTTTACCTTCGAGGTTTCGGAAGAAAGGCAAACCAGAGAGCATTGCCTTAGTGCTAGGAGACAACTCTGCAGTTATTTTTGGCCATAATTCCAGCTCTAAATGGCGTTGGAATGATGGAGGAGCTCCCGCAGAGGGATATCATCCGCTGCTTGAGGAGTCCGATTCTGAATTCGAAGACAGCGGGGCTAATTTAGGCACTCGATCGAATACCTCGCAAAGCAGTCGAGATGCTACAATTTCAACCTCTCAAACCACGCCCACCATTACTTCTATCAAGAGCTTGAGAGATCGTTACACGGTTGGTATTATCTGTGCTTTGCCGAAAGAGCTTATGGCGGTGCGAATATTGTTGGACAACAAGGCTGGATGCGACGCAAATGATGTGTGGCGAGAAATTCCTGATAAAGATGACAATTGTTATGTTTTTGGCCGTATGAGCGATCATGACGTTGTCGCTCTTTGCTTACCATCTGGTGCATATGGTACGAACTCGGCGGCTTCTGCGGTTTCTAACATGAAAAGGACTTTTGACAACATAGCCTTTTGCCTTTTAGTTGGGATAGGAGGGGGGGTACCTTCCAGTCAGAATGACATCCGGCTTGGAGATGTGGTGGTCAGCACTCCAACAAGAGAATATCCTGGAGTTGTTCAGCACGATTTTGAGAAAGTTACTGGGCGCGGTGAATACGAAAGAATTGGATCTCTACAGCGCCCGCCCGATTTCTTGTTGTCAGCTATGAGTATTCTTCAGTCCGATCCTGATCTTCCCCTAAGCCGCTTGCTCAAGGATATTGCGACGATTGGGGAGCGGCAGCAGGCGTACCGTTACCCAGGATCGAGCCACGACAAACTCTTTGCAGCTGAATACACGCATACTTCAAGTTATGATACATGTTCAAAATGTCAAGGTCCCACAGTCAAAAGAAAAGAGCGTCAAGTGTCTGATGAAAGCAGTGGCAGGTACCAGGTACCAAGAATTCACTACGGTAATATTGCCTCTGGAAACCAGGTTATCAAGAACGCACAGAAAAGGGATGAAATTAGCAGAAAATGCAAAGTTCTCTGCATTGAAATGGAGGCGGCTGGCATAATGAATATCATTCCATGCCTAGTTATCCGCGGAATATGCGATTACTCAGATTCTCATAAAAATGATGAATGGCAGGAATATGCTGCCGCAACAGCCGCCGCGTACGCTAAATTTCTTCTCTCTGTGGTGAGAGGGAGAAAGGTGCGGTGAAATGCTGGAACACTTGGAAGCTGCGAAATGGAGGGTTGAAAGTATACATACATATGTATGCTTGAGGCAAACCGTAATCCGGTATTGATCAAAAGATTAGGTAGTGATGAGCCATTATAACGAATATATAACTTCATTTCCGCGAAATATACATAAAGATATATTCAGACACTTAGAATTCCTATCAAGGAGTCCTCCGATAATTGATGCGAGACTGTCAAAGTGGAGTAGTGTTATATATGAACATCATCAGTGTTCTACAAAAATATATCATACGAAGATTATGAGTAGCTTCACTTTTTAGGTATTTCTAAAGACTACCAAACGAACCAATCGTCTCATGTCTGGGTGTATGTTTAGGAGTCTTCATGCAATCCACGCTATGCCCAGCCACTTTATTAACCTCACTTTGTGAAATACCTTCTGGTTTAGCCTCCCTGGTGACTCTCACTTTCTCCATGGACGTCACTCCTATCTTGGCAAGGCTCCGATCGTTATTTAGAGGAACTGCAGTATCTTTCACACCCAGCCGGAGAGGAAGTAGGCGCGGCGAAGACGACTTTTGCTTCAATCGCTTGGTGGCTTTGTGTCTACACCACTCGTGGAAGAGACCCGGGAACTTGCTGGTGGCGTCATAAGCATTGCAAGTTGCTGCCCACGCTCGTCAAGCAAGATGGAGTTTCCATTATCGGTCTCAGACTTGAGGTAAAATAACCCAGGATGACGTTTCCGTTTCGCGTATTTTACTTTCGGTTCGTTTTCTTCTGCCTGTTGTGGCTGATGTCGGCTGAACGAGTGTGAGATTACGGTTATGTTTGCAAATACAGCTCTCAGAGCTTCAGCAGTCTCCGCCTCACTTTCCTTAGTTTCTTGGTGCTCCTGTTTCCACCATTGGTGCTTGTGGGAGTTTGAGCCACTGAATCCACCTTGGAAGGTCGTTGCGGGGCTTGCTTGATAATTGATGTTCGACCGTTCACTACTGTTTGTATCAGAAGCATGCTCATCGCCGTCGGCAAAGTCTGTTGTTTCTGGTGGCTCTAGTGCGCCAGGTGGCCGGGGAATCTACTGGCTTTCATTCTCGTCTATCTCTTCAGCTACATGGGCTTTCCGGTACTGATTACCTGACCCATAGGTGGGTGGGCCATGTTCTGAGGAAATGAGATGATCCAAGCTTCTATGTAATGTTTCACAGCGATATAGCAAAGGTATTGGAGCCTGGCATCTGCAAGGGATTATGCATTACGGCCTAATGATAAGGTGTGGCACGGGCAGCGGCTATATACTGATGGACTATTAGTACCTAACCATAGGAGGGGTATTTCCTCATGTCGTAATGTGGCTACAGCTATGTATGCTATGCTATATCGCAATCGCCTTGGGTACTCAATACGAACTCCGTATCGCTTCCATCTTCTAGTGTTTCGGCATGTGCTGGTGCAACTTCCGCATCCCCTAAACACAGCTGCGTCGTTCGACTGAAACTTGAATGGGCTCAGCGAGCTGAATCTTGTGAATTTACACAACGCTTCAAGAGAGGTAGTCCAAAGAGCGGCACTTACCATCAGCATTTGCTAAAGCGAAGGCTGCTCGTTTGGTACGATATAGCAATTATTCGCACCTTTTTCTCTTGTTTTCTTTATCATATCCAATACGGACTGTTCTGAGGCTTTTGAACTAATTTACGCTTGTTGGCATGTTCAACAAGACGGACGACAGTTTCACCATGATGAGTCACCTTTGTTCATAATGAATACGAATGCATCTCATTTTACTTCATCCACCCATATACGGCTTAATGAACTATTTGCATAATATTTCTAAACTGAGTAACAATATACATGAAAATGATCCTCAAGCTATGGCCACATCTCGAAATTTAAGAACATTTGGTGTTCCTGATCTGTCCATGGGCCCCCAATAGGCTCGGGTGCCCAAGAAATAGGTGCGCCTCCGGAAGACTCATTTAATTTCGTATCATGTGTTGGAGGTCTTGCCTTTGGAATAACCTGGCTCAGTAGTCTTACAAGGCGATATTTGGACTGTGGAGGAACCGGTGGCTCTCCGTTTGGTCCCCCTTGGAAACCGACCACGATACGACCTCCACACATGTCAGACACAGGTTCGGCCACCTGGGGCCTTACTTCGGAGACTTTCGATACCGTCTCTGCCTTTGGTATTTCCACTTCGTCCGTGTTCTGTTCCACTGTGTCATGTGTTGACGTAGATGGATCACGAGGCATCGGTTGTGATATTGGTAAGGTGCTTGTTTGAAACAAGGGACGATGAACTTGCTCGCTGTTATAAGGTATATTCTCGGATGCAAGGCGATCTCGAATGATTGGCTTCTGGTATGGCCCTTTGGAGTGAATATTTTGTTCCCAATCATCAGGTAAGACATGCGGAGTACGTTTGTGGTTCTCACACTTGTTATCTTCTTGGGAGGAGAATAATCGTTCATTTTCCTTGATAAATGACAAGCGATTGTGATTTACATCGCGTGCGCGTGGACTGATGATGTCTGCAGCTAATCTTTGGGCAGAAATTTGGTAATGCGAAAAGTCCGGCGGAGCGGGATAGGTAACATCATCATTTGGGTATAATCCATCGATGGAGAACTCTAATACAGGCGGTATTTTTGTAGCAGCGTCGGTATTCTGACCCTTCTGCCGTTTTCTAGATTTAAGAGAAGCTTTCGGTTGGCTCAAGTCCAGTCGCTGGCCAGGTCGTGCTTTCCGAGGACGTCGACGCCGGCGTGGCGGCCCGTTGCGGTACGGCCCGATGCTATGCCAAACCCAGGTCATGTTAACTCTATACGTGTACTCTGACAGGGAGTAATATAGAAATATGATTAGGCTTCATACGGATTCTTAGTGTCGGTAGCAGATCGATGCGAGGCCGAAATCTGAGAACTGACAGTTTCCATCGCAGATTGCCCAAGACAGGATTCTTGGAATATGATAGGAGGCCTTCGCCGCTAGGAATATAGAAGAAATACACGGTAAGAAGTATACGGCTCCTGCTTCTCCAGCAAACCTGGAATTTGCTGACGACCCTGCTTTCTTGTTTGCAGTGTAGAAGTTTGCTACTCTTATTACAAATCGACTAGAGAGTGGCCCCATGCTACTCCTGGAATTGTTCTCTCTGCAGAATAAATAAGTGTAGCACACAGAATGCCTCATTTACTAGGCAACTACATGTAGCCGCCTTGACATTAAGCGGGTGAGGAAGAGGGAGCGGTATTGCGTATACCTCCACTATGAGCTGTGAGCTATACTTGAGCCTCATTCAAATTGTGGGTGTGATTACTGCATATACTAAATTATATTAGGAGGAGGCTGAAAAAGCATAGCCGCCCCTCCAACTGTCGCCATTCGCTTATATCCGCGAGGTCGGACCTCCCGCCGTTACATGGCGGCAGAGGACTGGTGCGATATTTCCTTCTTCGGTCTTCGTTCGCCTAAATCTGCCACTTGTATGACATACCAGTGTGTGTCGATGATCAAGTTCAGCGTTTGTTGGGGTTTGGATGCCGGAATTGGATGCCTTCTCCACTGGAAAACCAGCACTTCACGCTGTCAAGAATCATCATGGACGCCTTGTGCGGCTGGGTTGTCTGCTAAGTGGTACTATTAGGCAGTTAGCTGAGGGCCGTGAATTCTTCATGCATACGTCACACCGACTATTTATACCTCTTCGATCGTACAGCATCTTGTTGGAGAAATTTGTTTGAGGTATGCTATCCAGAGCGTGAGTTTGAGTTTGTTCAAGGACGGCGCCCCAGCGTCACGAAAGAGTGAGACATACTCTTTCAAGCAAATAATTCTTACAATAGTATTTTATTTTGCCAAGATGTCGATCCCCGAGAGACACCACCGCCCTAACGTAATTGCCAATAATTCGGGGCATGGCAGCCAGTATATATCTGAAGGCGCTGGAGATCAGAATGCGGTGTATGACAACGGCACGATGGTCAAATATAATCAGCACTTCAACAGTAAGATCCACATCTTTCTACGGAGTTTCATAATAGTCATTAACGACTGTTCAGTCAGTTTGCTAAATGGAAAAGGGAAGATGGGAATACCACCTTCAGTCGGACAATTCTTTCAGAGATTTGGCGGACCGGAGAGTTGGGTACAAGAGCCGACCGGTGGGTAGTTCAGAAAGCAGAATTGCCAGGATCTTAATATACTAACAAACGTCAATAGATAGAAACATATTCAAGTGGCTAACAACCCAACCAAACCAAGTCCCACTCAATTTTAGCCAGTATCAACGAAATCTCATCATTCAGCTGTCTAAGGGTACCGGCAAGTGGATTCTCAATTCCGAGGAGTTTCTCGAATGGAAAGAAGCCTCCAGCTCGGCTCGAATTCTGTGGATGCAAGGCATACGTAAGTGAAAAGCATACCACTGTTTGTAACTGCTTTTTTGCTAAGAAAATCGTTGCAGTTGGATCTGGCAAAACCATACTCCTGTTAGAACCCCCAGTAGACGGCATTAAAATTGCACATGCTGACATATTACGTACAAGGTCGCTCATCGTTGATTTCATCGAAAAACAGATCCAAAACCAAGATGAAGCTGCTTGCATTTACTTCTTTTTCAGGCGGAGAAGCACGCTGTGCCACTCAAACGTATCTGGGCGACGTTACTGACCCAGCTCTTAAATCCAAATTCGAGCAAGGTAGCAAGTGCATTGAAGGAGAAATTCACCGACCCGTTCAGAAGACCAGCCACACTTGATTCATCCGAATATTTCGATCTCTTCAAGGCACAAGTAGCTACCGTCAAGACAGTTTACCTTGTTATTGATGCCCTGGATAACTGCCAGAACGCTCCCCGAGAAGCGACGCTAAAGGGGTTCCAAAAAGCTCTCGTGGATCTTCCAGATAATGTTCGTATTCTTTTCACATCCAGAGACAATTATATAGGAAAAGACCTCGGAGCACATCGAGAACTATCCATCACACCAAGAGAGGCAGATGTGTCGGCCTATGTCAAGAATCGAATCGCAGATGATAGCCGCTTACGAAGCGTACTGTATAAGGCTGAACACCAAGAAGAGATCATAAGAGGTGTTACGACGAGGGCCATGTCTAGCAAGATGTCGGTGTAGCACTCGAGTACTTTGCTTTAGTAACGGTGGCTAATTGCATTCAGGTTTTTGTCAGCCAAACTGCACATGGATCATTTGAGCAAGCAAGGAACCACCTTTTTTGACATCATGAAGGCTTTGGAGCATCTACCCGACAGCGCATTGGGAGCATTTAAAGCATTAACGAAGCAAATTGCTCAGAGAGTAAAAACAAACAGGGGCAACGGTGAACTCCTTTTAACAAAACATATCCTCCTCTGGGTCTCACATGCCAAAGTCGATTTGAATATTGAACAGGTCCAGGATAGCTTCGCTATTCACAAGAGCGAGGGTGGGTGCTATGAGGATCATCGTCCTGCCAAAGACCTAGTGATGCGTGCTTGCACCGGATTGGTCAAAACAGAGAATGAGACGTTTGGCTTAGTCCACAAGTCAGTAAAACAGCACCTTCTCCAGTTTGAAATTATATCCAACGATGCCGACCTCGAGATAGGCAAAACGTGTCTATACTTTCTGCTCAACACGTGCAAGGAAAAGGAGAACTCTCCACTGCTACAATATGCCGCTAAGTGTTGGTGGGCACACCTCAACAGTAAAGATCAGGTGTTTGACGAAAACACAGACTCATTGGTTATGAAGCTCCTTAGAGATGGGCCCAATCTGACCAGAGCTTTCGAAGCAATGAAAGAAGTGGAAGACGGTGCATTTAACGGCATGACAGGCTGGCACGCTGCCGTACACTTCGATCTCTTATCATGGGCTGAGCGTCTTTTACCCGATATTGATGTCGACGCTCGATGTTCAGATGGCCAGACGGCTTTACACTGGGCAGTCCGATACGGTCGACGCAAGTTCGTGGAACTTTTGATCCACAAATCGGCGAACCTCAACTTATGCGATCAGGCTGGCGATACACCCCTCCATAAAGCCCTCGTGGGGCCGGCTGCGGATAATGTGGCAATAGTCAAGGCGCTCATAAAGTCCGGTGCGCGGCTGGATATCCGAAACGGAAAGGGTGTGTCACCCCTAGAAACGGTCATCCAATACGGGCCTCCATCGATTGCCAAGCTGATGATTGAGAGTAAAGAGGATATCAACGCCGAGATATTCAAGGACTGGACGTTGTTGAGATACGTTTTTGAGATCTCTGGTGTCGTAGGCCAAGGGAGTCAGGAGACAAAGCATGGAGAATGGATTCAGGTACAGGCCGCAGTCACAGACCATGTCCACTCCCTTACCGAATTGCTGCTTAAGCTTGGCGTTGAGCTCAATCGCCCTTCAACTAAAGTTGGATGGACTCCCCTCGTATTTGCAGCTAGGAAGGGGAACATCTTCCTGATACGGCGGCTACTGAATCGAGAGCCTAACCCTGCTCGAGTCGACATGCAGGATCGAGAGAGGAAAACTGCTCTTTGGTGGGCCACACATCACGGAATGACCGATGCGGCTCAGCTACTAGCTGAGCACGGTGCCAATGTGAGCGAGGCTTGCAGTGATGGCTCGACTCCGTTGCATGAGGCAGTAAAGAAGAAAAACAGCAGGCTTGTGCAACTATTTGCCAGCCTCGGGGCGAACGTGAATGTCAAAATGCCAAACGCGTCAACCTTGTTAATCGAGGCTATCAGGCTGCAGGATCATGATACAGCCTGGGTGCTGCTGAACGCGGGGGCAAGACCGGACGAGCAGGACTCCAACGGCAAGGCAGCGCTTTTTTACGCTATTGAGAGGCAAGATAACAATCTCGTATGGCTCTTGATCAATAGAGGTGCTTCCGTCACAGCTCCGAGCCTCGCCAAGACCGGCGGCAAGAATACGGACATGTATAAGCACACTCCCCCCCTCGAACAAGCACTAAGACGAAAGAACCATTCTGCGGCATGGCTACTTTGTGAACACGGAGCCTCCATAGACACTGTTATTGATGAGAAGAATAGAACCTTACTGCATCTGGCAGCATACAGGGGGGATCTTGAGGCTGTTCGTCTCCTGATTCAGCGTGGCGCTACCACTACTGTCCAAGGGGAGGGTGGGCTAACACCGTTACATTATGCTGTCTTGCTTGATAGGGAAGACATTGTAACCCTACTCGCCTCTGACATTGCAGGATCGTCATCCCTCGATGTCACCGATGCTAAAGGCAATACGGCCCTTTCTCTGGCCACACAGAAAAAGAACCCAACCGCAACACAGATCTTGATCCACCGCGGAGCATCCTATAAAGTAGCTGACTCAAAAGGCCTGACGCCAATACATCACGCTGCCCGTCTGGGATTCAAGAAGGGGCTTCGCATGTTGTTAGATAGCGGAGGTGACCCAAATTCACCTGATAGCAATGATTTCACGCCAGTCCACCATGCTGTCAACGGCTATGCCGACTCGGGCTTGGTGAAGATGTTGGCAGAGAGCGGCGCTAATCTGGACGTGGAAGACGGAAGTGGGCGAACGCCGCTAATGCTGGCAGCCCAGCTAGGTAAACATGAACTGGTAATTTGCCTACTCGACGTAGGAGCCGATGCTGAGGTGGAGGATGGGGGTGGCCATAGGGCGTTTCATTACGGAGAGAGTTACCCCAACATCCAGGAGTTACTCGGAGCATGTGGAGCGAGACGCATGTAAACAGGGTTGCAATAGTTCTTCAACAACGGGGCACTTACTTGGACCAGGTAGGTAATATAACGTACATACTCAAAGGATGTTCTGCATGTTTAGTACTAGAGAGATTTCCTTAGTTGATGTGGATACCAATCTTGATACGATCGTAATGCCTGTTAACTTTAACTCCTCTATGTACACGTGATGAAACCAACGTTTGTTATAGAAACTCTTTGCACGTCACCTAATGCCTATATACAGTGGCATGGTTGGTGATCCATTATGTTGTATTCCTCCCATCGACACATTCTGGTTTCCTTCTCCATCATAGATAAACTGCGAGCCAATGCCGGCATTGTATAATGATATAGTCGTCCGGTGTCCGATGCGTACACACTCTCGTTTCTCATCCTTCCTTGTTATGTCCATGAGATCTTTCATCTGCGACCGTGTGGCTGATTTTACCGAGTGGTTTGCTGCCAGCACATTTAAGTCGCGTAGGATGCCATTCATCAGGCTCTCGATTTTGTCGGCAGCGGGAAACATCTTGATTGCTTTGACGTAGCGCTTCGTCTTGGATGCGCCCTGTGGAGGCATTACAGCCTTTAGAGTCTTATTGAGGGCGGTCGCTTGTCATTACAGCTCTCCAAAATCTTGGCCAATGCCTCGCGGGACTTAGTTCTCGATAATATGTGTTTCCCCTCTTCCTCTTCTTCCTCTAAGGCCTCTTTCGTTGCTTCTAGCGTGTCTTGAATGACGGGGAGACGTGCAATTACGTTGCGAAATACTCGCGGCAGGCCAGAGGCATCTTCGGCCGCCTCGTAAATTTTGAGCGAGGCGTCCACTATGGCGATGATACCTGAGATGATCCCAATTAGCTCGGCGCCTGACATTGTTGGTAGAGTGATAATTGCAATAGCAGTAACTAAGTGAATAATAAAATTTGGATTTAATTCTGTAGGCTATTTGTTGCATTGATGGTTTTCTTTTCTTTTATTTCGTGATGGAAAGTGGCACGGGGATCACGTTAGGCTGGCTGGGCTATGACCAGAGGCGGGCGTCTTTCTGCCGCAGCATCGTACATGTACTAACGTTACATATGTACAACTCTGCGGGACAGCGGAACCTATCCTAGGTCTGGATGTGGACTGTATCCATGTCTTATGTATAAACTCGCCACAGCGACAGCATCTTCCCTAATTGTGATGAGACACAAGTGCTTTGAGGTAGTCTCAGTTGGATGTAAAGTGCATGTACACTACCCAGTAGTCACCCGCAAAAAACAACCATCTAATGCAAGACTCTGCTGTCTTTCTAATCATGAGACTATCAACCTATCCTACATATGGTTCATTGGTCAATAATCACTAAACCGAATCTATGCAGCAGCCTCGCGAGGTATCGTGAAAATTCCATCCGAGTGTAATCCCCAATTTGGCCTTGTACATGAGTGTGGGTGTGCTCAGCTAACCTACCTCATATACGAGTAATACGACGTAATGTATCCCTAGCACGTCAGTTCTGATTACAAGTGTGACGGTGAGGGAATTCATCCACTTTATCTCATCCTCCTTCCCTACATACTGCGCCTTAATTGTGGGAGCTACTCTTGAAATGCGTTGTCAGACACTGCTGGCGGAGCCTGCAAGGGTTAATAGTAGCGGTAACAGGATTGGGCTTATGAGGCCTTTGCCAAAGATGCTACTGGGCTTGTCGAAGCTGAAGTCTATCCTTAGGATAGACGATGATATAGCCAATATTTTAGGCACGGATAGTGGATTCCATAATAGGCCATACAAGTATGTTGCTGTGGGAGCTGAGTCCGTACAAGTATCGACGACAGCATCGCATACACCCACAAGATAACAGCCTGGTCGTCAATGTCCAACTAGGCCCACCCATAGCCAATAGCTGTCTGGCTTAGATATTCCTGCATACACTCGTCAGCCTACTCACAGGAGACAATTTGTAGCAGCGAATCACCAATGTACGGCCTCACCGATTGCATGCGCACAAGACCTGTATACGGCGGCCAAGTGGCAGAGCCACTTTTCCGCAGTTGCCTCCTTCACATCGAATAACCTTGGCAAGGCCGCGAAATTCGGTAGCCAGCTTTTTTGGCACCGAAATAGTCATACATACATCGCTAAAGGCTGAACTTCAGCATGGAATATCTATTAAGAACTTGACTTCACTTCGCTCATATGAGTTGATGTTTAGAACTCTTGAAAGAGACATGCGGCCGAAATGGAGATAATGGAACTGGCTCGCAATGGAATCGGCGTTAAACGCCTTCAGACGGGGGCTAGTACCATGGATTATATTAAATAGCCACCCTCTAGGATTCTTTTGTGTTGCGTGGGGGTTATCGGTCAGCACCGAAACAAAGGCGACCCGCATTGATAGGCCACACTTGTAAAGTAATGAGGCTGAATTGCAAAATCAGGCTGGAGATGCATACAATATTAACAAGCAGAGAGAACAAAGCGGAAAGACAAGGAAGCGTGTCCGAAAAGATAATTCGAGGATCGTCGGTCATCTGATAAAGGATTTTCATGCATACAAATGTGTTATATGTATCTATTTGGACGATTGGTTAGAACATTGGGCAGAGTCTATGTGCCTTACACCATCCTTGTGCCAACATGGCACGTTGATATTGGTTCATGGGATGAATAGTATGGCGGATGAATATCTTCTATACAATGTTGAATGTCACCACATTAAAATGTAAAGAGATCCAACTCCAAGAACAATAGCCTTGTATTGTCTTGGGGAATATGATCTGCTAAGTGGTCCACGTGTCCGATGCCTTTATGGGGTGCCTATATGCAATGATGCCTTTCCTACATCTGGATATCTGCCTTCTTTCTACCACCAAGATGTACTGGTATACAAAATATTGGCGAAAGCAATATGGTTGTCAACTTTACCCCATACTTTCTTCTTCGAAGAGCCATAAATAATCTGAAGTCCCGGTAATCAGTCGCATGTTATACCACAAACACTTATATATAACATATATATCAAAGACAAATATAGATCATTTTCATCAGTCATAGTGAGTATATTATCCACAGCACAAATTATCCAATTGTCCAACTCACATATTGTTGTAGATATGTCGAGTCTAAACAACCCAAGCAAGATTGAAGTCACCAAGTTACTCAAGAAAGCCGTTTTTAGCTTTGACAATGAGGCCGAATCATGGACCACTATTGAGGAGACTCTCGATCTTCCTGAAGCTTTATATGTAGCCGCAAAAGGCTTACCTCTCATCTCTATTCTGCTCAAGGGCCTTGACTCTTCTCTCGATATCAAAGGATCGGATGAGCTTAAAGACAAGTATACAGCTATATATCGGTTTGCTGATTTATGCCTGAAGCGAATTGATTACCTCAAATCCATCGTTAAGGCCGTGGCATCGTCCGAAGACCCCACGCCAAAGAAGGAAAAATACCGTGCTGCAGCAGAAAGCAGTGGTGGGATAGCCATAGAGGTTGTAATGAAAGACCTTTTGCGGCGAGCTATTGATTTGGCGGCGTCTTGCCCAACAGAAGATTACCTCAAACCATCGCTGCAAGCAGTTTTGGAAGAGGTAGTCAACTTGAAACCGTCTTTAGAAGAAGGGGGGAAAGGACAGGTTTCTCTCAGGAATTATGGGCAAGGAAACCAGTTCTACCATGGTGGAAAGGGGAACCAGAATCATTCTCAGGGGGGTTACCAATTTACTGGGAATGGATACACCCTTAACCTGAAGCCAGGAGAATATGACAAATGATATAATGTATTGTTAGTTACGATAATACTCTATCTTTACCCGCGTTATTGAAAATTCAGTGGATTATTAGCAAATATGGCAGTACGTAGCTATGGTGAATCTTGTTGCGATTGCAGACTCAGTTATCAGTAGATGAAGAATTGAAATCATCGCTACAAGCGGCTTACGATGAAGTGGTTAAGCTGGAGCCGCACTTGGAAGAAGGTGTAAAGGTACCGGTGTATATCAACAATGACGGAGATGGCATCCAACTCTATGACGATGGAGAGGGACAGCAGAACCGCTGTTCAGGAGGGAGCCAGTACAACTGAAATTTAGAATTATGTGGCAAAAAAATATATCGTACGTATGTGACTGTTATAATGTGCCGGGCCTTTCTTGTGATGTTGAGAATTGTTGGAGGCGGGCAAACCTCGTAGTGCCACTCCTTTTTGTTGCGATTATGGATATTTATATGCCTGTATGCATGGGCAGAGGCTGAGGACTTTGTTGCTACACAATTGAACTCTTTTACTAGCCAGTACTTATAAACGCACGTCATTTTCATCGAATCACGTGTTCATGAACTTCACATTGCTACCTAATGACACCTCTCAGATTATATTACATAGCTTTTCGAGCAAGGGCATTGTAACTTGATTTACACATACACTGTTAATACACTAGTTTCCATAACACCAAGTTACGTGATGCATAAATAATAGCCCTCTATTTCCTGTCAAATAGGAGATTCGATGCTCAAGCTGCATAAGGTACGTGGCCAATGAATGTAGTTATAGAAGAGAGTGCTCCTGTGCTAAAATGGCCTTACATGATACGCATAAGTTACCTAATGTCAACATAGACTTTCATGTCTACGCACACATTCTAGCTAAAAGAATATATATAAAGCGAGACGTCAAAAGTACTGTCAATTTGTAAAATTTTCCTTAACACACATATCTTTCGGTCGAACATCTGTAATAATTGCCCCAGGAACCCATGCTTGCATTACTGAGTGCCAATAGTCACTACTCCACCTGTTCAGTCTCGTGTGCCACCTTCTCACAATCCCCCTTTACTTCGCCAAGTCATTCACGGACTTGCGCCTTTGTGAACCTCTCGATCTAGCAATACGCCGTCAGACATTGGATGTCGTTAGAGATGCCATTCTTAATGCCTCTGACTTCTTCTTCATGTCGGTAAGCGTCGATCGCATAAACGGGATATTTCATGACCGAATTGCTTGTTGAGATTTGCACGAGGCCTTCCAGAATATGCTTAAGCCTCAATGCCTTTTCAGAGCAGCTTTCCAGAACCTCGGTCAATGGTTGGCGTGATTCGGCCGCAACCAATCCCGTTTCTCCCTCCAAGTCTTCAAACATCCTTTCTAGAGTATATTGGACAATAGGAAGACGTGCGGCAACATAGCGGTATATTTTTGGAAAGGATTTTATGTGCTTGGCTGTCTTCCATACTATGATTATGGACTTGAGAGTCTCGATTGTGCCCTGGATTGTAGGCTTAAGAGACATGATTTCGGAAAGAAGAGTAAATTATCCGCCATACATAGAATGCTTCAAGAGCTTTCGAGCGGCTGACGATGATGAATTTCACGAGAGATTGCAGCAGTGTAGATTTAGCTGTGATATTTATATGTAAAAATACAGGTAAAAGAGGACAATCTCCAACGCTCAGGGCCTTGCTGAGAGGCATCCGAAAAGCCTAAATGCCAAGAGGACTCTGGCCGGTGGCGAATCTATCTTTGACATTGAGAAAGAGTAAAAACCATAGGAAAACAGCCATGACTCTTTTTCTCTTTGTTCTCTTCAGAAGGGCGTTTGGCCTTGGCCCTTGGTAGTCAGAGAACAGTGACTCTGGACGAATCAATTTATACTGAAGGCCTAATACAGTCGACCCAGTTACACCAACAAAGTCATGCTGGCAAGCAAACAGGCATATTTCTTTGTTCTCTTTTCTGATGACGAATGCTCAGCCTTTATAATTTCACTTGCAAGCAGTGGCAGTGTGAACTAACCGCAGAGAAAGGAGTGTTGTCACTGTTGTGTAACTCTCAAGAAATGAGGAATGGAGACGATATGCGCCTACCCGAGGGGCGGAGTATTTTTTCATCTGTTCGTTCAGATAAGCTGTTCAAGTAAACATGTAGTAACTTAATAATACCTAGTGTAGCTATAGAAATTCATGTACTGAACAAGTATAAATGATTTAACGATAGCTGCCTAGCTACTGTCCACTTGGCGCAGTTGTTCCCTTGTAGCAAAAATAAAGAACAGATGACCCGAGTCCAATCTGGCCTCTTACAGGTTTGAACAATAGAAGCTTCAAGGGAGGGACTCTTGCTTACAAGACCTATTTGTCGGCCCGGATCTTTTGTCTAAGCGCTTCTTGGCCATATGGTATCTCTAGTTTGTAACCCCATTGCCTGTTATTCTCATTTAGCAGTTTCTAAGGCGCTTGCACCGCCTTGCCACGATTGCCAATACAACTCTAATGTTGGAGTCCCTGGGGGTTTTCCTGAAATTACCACGTCCATGACTCCTGCATGCCTATATTTATCAGATGTGATTACATCGTTGCATGTGCAGACCGAGTCTCCATCAGAATTTATGCCAAGCGAAAAGTAAAGAGCATTACTAGTAGGTTGACTGGGCCAGAAGCTTACACAGTCGTCTACTGATGTCGTGAGAATCTTTTGAGCAATATAAGGGCCCAAACCCAAATGTTCCGTCTGGTTTCGCAACATAGCAGCCTTGATAGCCATACTGGATTGTATAACCAGCTGGCATCCCATTCGCTGCTGGATGATTAAACATTCGGCCGAGGTGAAGAAAAAACCCCAGGACACAAAACAGATGTCAAAACTTTGGGGGGAAATAATTGCCATAATGGCTTCATTTCTCAAACTAAACCCTTGAAGATATTCGTAAAAATTGAGTTTATGGTATGTTACACATTCCTTTCTCCGCATGGCGAGTACATATTGGTTTAATAGTAGCCAGATCTTCCACTTCTGTTACTAAGGCCAAGACTTATAGGGATGAAAATTAAATAAAAAATAAAAAGCAAAAGCGTAAAGCTAATTAATTTCTGCTTTGTAATATAATTGAAGTAGTATTTGACGTGTGTATGTGAGCAATAAGGCCTTGTGATTTTATTAACCTTGCAATTGATGTTATGGTAAGATTCCATAATGAAGCTATGTTCACGGCTGGCCATTCCAGAGTGTCTAATAAGTGCTCTGAAGTGGAGTATGTATATGTGTGTGTGATATTCATGGGTTGTCGGCCTCTAGTCAATTCATAGGTCGTGACACAGAAGACTTATTGGTTTGTTTGTTTACCAAGTATGTAAATACACAGATCTTTATACAGGCAGTCGGACAGTAGAGGCCACAGTGACGCATACAAGCCCTCCATTTATTACATGTCATGTATACAAAAGAAGTGGATGTTTCAACCTGTCTCAGTTAACGGTCGTTCATATGGATCTTTTTACAAACTTGTAGAATTCTTTCTACCCTGTGGAGTCTCGGAGGTATGACGTTTTTATTTTAGTGTTAGGAATGTCTGGGAGGAAGCCTTGGGTTTTCCCGCACTCTGAGAAATCTCCTAGCTCCCGTGACTTTTCCCATCTGCAGGTGCACTGAGCTTGTGGCCTAATCTGTCATAGCGACTCTAGATGTCTTAACCTTTCCACTGGGAATCTGCGGAGCAAAGGCTTGGTGAGGTTGAGTTCCTGGGAGAGGTCAGGTGACTCATGTCTTAACCTCTCCGCTGGGAATCTGTAAATCAACGGTTTGGTGGGATGGATCTCCTCGGAGGCCGAGTAGCCCAAGTCCCGTAGGCTTCTTGCTACGACAGCTACGATTGGATATATATCGGGAGTAGAGAGGCTAGGTTTATGATACCAGAACATAGTCTTATAATACAGAGATATGGAAAATGTCCAACTACTCCATTTGAATACCGGCCGGGTGGAGATAAATGCTAATTGTAACGCCATGATATCTAATACCTAGTGTAGGGTGAGGTTTTCAAGATCATAAGCCCAGGTTAATAGGTTTATGTTGAAAGAGAGGACGGGGAACAGCGTTGAAACGGTTAGAGTCACAAGTGCGGAAGAGTAAAATAGAACATGTAACGTATGTTTGGCCTGGGCCCTTTAGTAACAACTGGCTTTTCGAAACTGTCTCAAGGAGTGTTATAAAATAAACCTATGTATCTAGTTAACTATTTTTCTTACTTAGACTTGTATCTTTGTATTTGTGAAAAAACAAACAAATATTCTGACGACCCTTGTGGTATGTACTCCCGTAAGACAGTAGAAGCTTAGTTCTCATTAGTATGTAGACTTAGCCGTACTTTTCCTAGGGTACATACCTCCACTGGGTCAGATTGTAGCTCGAAGCCATCGCTTAATGTCTGGAATGCACCCGGACTTATAAGCCTACAGATTTAAGACAGCATATAGATAAGTAGAAACATAAAATAAGTACGCAACCTTCGGAGTACGTGAATTATTCAGGCAGTATAAATCTTTTGCAAGAAGAAAATTGCCTTTGGAGAGTTCCTTGGGTCGTTACTTGCTATTAGTAGTCGACTCCGAGGCGCAGCTAAGTGCGCCGTGCAGTGCTCCTCAAATTGCAAGTTCCTGGGCCCAAAAACACATTGATATCCTCTTTCACTACAGTAGAATTCCCCGTCGTCTGGACATCTTCCATTCTAGTATTCGTCAATCAAGCCATGTTTTTATTTGTCGCTGATGTCTGTTCCAATTTTTGCTCTAAACAGGATTAGTGTTTGCGCTGAACATACCTGCAGGATACAGACCGACGATCCGCCGCCTGCCCCTTGCCTCGTAGACACTCTAGACGTATGATAACGGGTGGTTCTAGTTGAGAATAAACCCCCGAGAAAGCAGGTCGAAGAGAGTCGGTGGAGAGTCTGGAAGCACTCCAACATTGGGCCTGCTGGCCCTCGTCAACGATCACTGTTATTCAGTTCGGGAGATCGCCAGGCCTTAAGCCCCTTTTGACGCTAAATACATAGTCTTTTCAACGGCTCAACATTCCTGATTTAATCCCTCGGAACGCGGGAACGACAGTGCGACGGCAACGTCCGGGTCATGGCTATTATGTACAGCCCCTTCTGCCTAAAGGAGTCGAGACGTGATGCTAGAGTAAGAGACAGATTCTATGGGATGCATCCGCCGACTTGAATCTGAGTAGTATGTTGGTTATGCAAGGCGGTTTCCTCACTGAACGGTCAGCTATTCGTCTCGCTTGTACTGTGACCCCATGGGGATTCATAAGGGCGAGTATGAGACATCTTCGCAGCGATGAGCAACCACGAGGACGAAATCAATGCAAGGCAATTCCCAAATCCATGTTCATGGGTAAACCTGCAGAGAACAAGGCACGTGATAGGATAGATGCCAGGTCCGTCCAAGACAATGTGGCGGGGCAAGCTCGTCGTTACTGTCTCAGTGTACAGAATCCTGGTATTACTTACTGGTGCACAGCACTGGTACCCAATCGGCGATTACACACATCATATGTGAGGGTGATCGGCCCCGCCTGATGAACAGTAAACTCCCCTTTGAAACAAGGTTGCAAGGGCAAACGACAATCGGCGATTCTGGAATCAGGGCTGGGGACGTAATGGGCTTCGGGAAAAGGGCGTCATATGGCTTTGAGAGTGCAAGAGAAGGCATTCTTAGGGCCCAGATGTTGAGAGTCGAGAATGTTTGGTTTATGCAACTCCGATGCCAAGCTTGTTCTCCCTACTTTATACTAAGTAAAGATGTCTTAGGGAGAGGTCTCAGAGTCACCCGATTAGAGTTACCCGATATCCATAGGCTGTCCAATATTGACACTGCCCTGTAAACTTGCCTTTTGCCGCGCTTTCCACATAGCCGCGCAAGATCTCCAACACAGCGAATCATTCTTCAAAACTGCCAAAACCCGAACTTTCTACTTGTGTGTTCTACTTTGCAGTGGCTGTAAACTTTAGATCGGATTAACTAGTAAGCCGTCAAATTGCAATACTGTCAAACTCGACGAAGTTTAGAATGCCCCTATTCCTTGCTCTGTGAATATAGTAAATACAGGAACTGATAACATTTTTTCAGACCTATTACTTCCCTATTTGATTAGTATACTTAGAATTGATTATCACATGTCCCATTCTGTCCCGTTTATTGCCTTTTCTAACCGTCTTGAGCACTCGCCGCTTGGGAAGTCTCAAGTGTGTAAGTGCCTTGTCCCTTTTGTCTTCATCCTATTCCTTAACAAGACTAATGCACTGTTGTCTCATTCTAGGAAATGGAGTTCGATCTATCGCATCTCTTAATTTTATTTTATGCTTAGTTGTCCCACAAAACAGGGCAATTTCTAATGCCGATTAAGCGTGTATGACGAGGAGGGCGTTGAGACACTTGCTAAGCTCCCTACGTCGTTTGACATCGTTGCTAAGAGATTTCGGAACACCGGTATTCTCGCCGGAAATGGAGATGGTCATGGGGTAGACGACAATTGTTAAACTCTCAAAATAGATCGTAGTAACTATTTATACTCGTTGAACCACAGCTCATAATTACAATAAATGCAGAACACTTCTCCTCGCAGACCTCAATCTATCAACCACTATTCAATCTTCTAGACTTTTATCTTACTACAAACAAAATGACTCGCTTCCTTCTTGCCAGCCTTGCTACCCTCCTTGCTGTCGCGACGGCCCAAATCACTACACCATGTACTTATCAGGAGTATGTGTGTGGCGCGACACTGATAGCCAATGGCAAGTTCTACTTCTCCATTACCTCTTATTAACTTATAAACTAACCTTGCCGTAAAGGATACACTGCTCTTACTGATTTGAGACCAGCATATGCTGTCAACCCCAATGCTCCGACAATTACAGATGCCCAGCTGGCCAATGTCCTCTTCCGCTGCACCGATCAAGCCGGTGGCATTGTCGGCAACTCTTACTGTATTGTTAACTGTGCGGTAATCGGTGACGATACCGTCAACGATATGTGCACTATGTAAAGTGTAGTGGTTACTGGGTGGTTGCTACGATGGCTAGGGCTTGAGGGATTAGGCCGTGAAATTGTGATAGTGCTACTACTCTTTTTCTCCCATGTTACAGGGTGTTTTTTAATGAGAGTAGCAATTTTTAAAACTTCGCATGGTCACTTCTATGTTTCTTTGATGACTCCAGTCGGTCTCTACATCGTATCGTGCACAAACTTACTTCTGGATAACAGAAGCTTCATCGGTCACAATGTGAGATATGTTTGTTTCATATGAGATACAGATTTTGGATAAATTCCCATTTCAAGGGACGCGGTCGCGGCGAGTTAGGAATACGAATACCTAGCGACACGATTTCCAGTTTTAAGTGTTAAATATGGCCATGTCGTTTCATCACTCTAGAAAGGAATGAATGTGTCACATGGAAGTCGGAAAAAAGAGACGGCCTACGAGTTTATACGGGAGTTTCATTTTGTCTAGAGATATCATATCTTACTGAAAAAAGGAGGGGACTTGCAAGTACCTAACCTCAACCAAACACATTCCGTCCATAGATAATAACATACAGAACAAGTTCAAGGCAAAGTAGAAAGTAGCGTAAGTTACATTAGTTAGAATCGCATTCTAGATTCAACCTTGCCTAAATAATCTTAGAAACTCTGCACCACCGAATAGTCTCCATCTCAGGACCATGACATCTTGATTAAAGATGTCGTCGGTACTAGAACTTAAGAAAGGTTCGACAGCTTACATGACGCACTGGTCGTTAACCAGAGTACCGTTCATATCGATGCAGCCCGCAAAGCAGTATGCGTTGCCGACTATTCCTCCGCTAATATTGATGCAACGGAAGGTGACCTGGAGAAGCAAAACGTCGGGGAGTGGGGGGATAGATGGCGTGAGGGCGGCACCGGCGGCGAGCTCAGTAAGGTTGTAGCCTATAGGTGTAGCGGAAGCATAACGACATGAGACAGGAATTCATTTGAACTAAAAGGCTATTACGGAAGGAAGGTGATTGTAATTACCATAGTGATTGATTAGATTAAAGCCACACTTGTAACTCTGGTAGATACAAGGATTGGTAAAGGCCTGGACGCCAGGGACAAGCCAGAGCGCTGCGGCGAAAAGAGTAATCAAGGTGCTATGCATCTGGGATTGTGTTGAGTTGCCAAGATGAATACAGAAAAGGACCTTGTGTCGGAAGTTAGACTCTGGTTATTGTTACTGGTACTAAACTATAGAATAAACTAGGGCAATGCTGGCTTTATGTACTCGGTTGACTCCAATAGCGTGTAGCATAATACTCCAAGACAAGTTGTTCGCACTTGGATCCATAAATTCACAGTTAAAGCCCTGGAGTTAACCTACAATTTAAAGGTTAGGGTAACGTAAATCGACGGAATTCATCTTCTTTTTAAAATATTGACGCTCCTACTCACCCTTGGCGTAACCAGATATTTGGATCTCGTTTACAGTTATGCACCATTATAGAGCCTGCAGATTCCTTGATTCTTGCGGAACAACAAGCTTGTCTGAGCCGGGGGATATTATGGCGAAGCCAAGATGCCAAGTGAATACCACGAAGTAGACTGGGGAGAGCATCCCGAATTCTCGCCGCTTTCAGAAATAGACCATGACTGAATGCCCTTGACGCCAGGTCGCCCAAGGAGCAAAAGCTCCTCGCGCGGGTTGGCATGCCAGGCCGTGCATGGGTATGGTCAGTTCTCATCTTTCCAATATACCCTACACCTGCTGGCTGGTTGCATGGTAGACAGGAAATAGATACGATGGGATAGATATGAGTTTAGAGTCGCAGTTACTGGTGTACGTAGGACGCACCTTTATCCGAGTACGTTGTTGGTCCCTAGGTACGTTTAGAGGTTCACTCCGTTGCATCTTATTTTGGTAATATCCTGACCGTGAGACTGTACAATGCGAAGCTATAGCAAAGAAGCAATCACATTAACCACATTACGACTTGTCTCATATTGCATAATCCAGCTTGCCCTACGTTCTGCATCACCTGATGATGTTGGCAGTCCATTCCTAAGAGTCGGGCCGGCCAATCAAACAAGCCAGGTGCGTGTGCTTTCATCCGAAACAAGCCCGCTTTCAAAAACGACTAACCTGACATCTCGATGACTTCTAAGACATACCGGCGCAGGCTAGCCGCGGTGGAATGTGTGTACTATATGCAGCAGCGTTGATCCAGTTGAGAAATGAAATTACTTAAGTTTTCTACCTCTTTGTTTTTATGCTGATCTTCCCCATGAGTTTTCGATCTGTTTCCGGGGTAATTGGAATTTTATTTACACTGAATTTTGCTGTTTTCATCTTATCTTAGAGGTAGTGTAGGTACTTATAGACGTCGATTTCATGAAGACTACCAACATGTAATGCAATACTACCTTAATGCACGTAGTAATCTCGCTCCCGTTTCCTCGCGCGTTTCTCTGAGGCCTATCCCTGATGCCTGAAAGTGCACTTGTTCAGCGTTAGGTAGTCACCCCCTTACATTCTCTCACCAGTCGATATCCAACGGGCGAGCATGCGTTTACCCGCCAAGTTTTCGACGCTGTTGCCTCTGCTGAAGGTTACTGACTTGGAGTCTCCTGGCTTGGATGGGGATTTTGAGTCAGCGGGCGTTGGGTAAGTCCAATACTTTCCAATGTGTGAATGTGTCTGCCGTAAAAGAAAAGTGCTTACAGCCAACATTGTTTCAGAGCTCCGCCCAGGCTCAACAACCAGCCCCAGTTCCTCCTTCAGTTGGACGAACTAAGGCCTAGAAGACTAACACCTTCCTATTTATTCCCAAAGGGAACTTCTACAGAATGTCAGTTTGCGACATTCTTCTCGCTGGTTGGCGACCGGCTGTTCGCAGACGGAGAGATAGTCGCGACCAACGAGGGTACGACACACCAACCGCTCCTTGAGACACCGAGCATCAGAGCCATCGACCATGGGTTCTCGCTCGAAGAAGGCCTTCTTCAGTGGCGGCATCCAAGCTTTGCCAGCGGAAAAGCCAGCTTTTGCTTATCAGCGTCGAATACGGTCCTGGCTGTGTTCAACGAATCAAGTACTCCAACTGACTGTGTGCCGGCGAACCTTGTCAATGTGCCATGTGAGTTGATGACAACGAAACAAATCTCACCAGCCTTGGCTCATGTGTGCAATAGATGCCCGGTGTTTTCCATCAGCTGAATCGATTAATGTATTGGTCATGGATGACGATACTAGGTCTGCTCAACAAGCTGCAGGAAGCGTAAGTAATACGGACAGCCCTGCCGGGCCAAAATGGCTGGACACCAGACCAGATATCACCAACTCTGGTTATGGCAGAGCTTCCGTTGGATCGTATGGCGGAGCTTCCGTTGGGACATATGGCAAACCTTCCGTTGGGTCATATAGCAGACCCTCCGTTGGGACAGATCAGTTGAGTCCTCTGGCTCCTATTGATCGGGCCAGCTACAACTACGATACCAGACAACCGGGTTCCATAACACCCCCAAGCTCCGTTGGCTACGGGGCTATCTACAAATATCATGGTGCTGCTTCGAGTCCTGTAGGGCCCTCAGGTCCGGCAGGGCCTCTGGCTCCTATTGGTCGGGCCGGCTGGAACTACAACACCCCACTACCAGGTTCTACAACACCCCCGAGCTCCGTTGGCTACGGAGGTAGCTACAAATATCATGATGCCGCTTCAAGTCCGATAGTGCCCAACTACAATACTCGACGGCCGGGTTTCACAACATCCTCAAGCTCCGTTGGCTACGAGGGTAGCCACGAACATCACGATGCTGCTTCAAGTTTTATAGGGCCCCAAGGTCCAGCAGGGCCCCGTGGATCTGATGGGAGGGATGGTAGGGATGGAGAAAAGGGCGACGATGGAAAAGATGGTGATAATGGGAGGAATGGGAGAGACGGCGATGATGGGAAAGATGGTTATAATGGTAGGGATGGCCACAATGGCAGGGATGGCGACGATGGGGAAGATGGTACTGATGGGAGAGATGGGAGGGATGGCAGAGATGGTATCCAGGGTCCTCCAGGGCCAGCTGGTCCAGCCGGCCTCCCAGGTGTTAATGGGTTGAATGGTGCACCTGGGCCAATGGGCCCGCAAGGTCTTCAAGGTCTTCAGGGTCTTCAGGGTCTTCAGGGTCTTCAGGGTCTTCAAGGTCTTCAAGGTCTTCAAGGTCTTCAAGGTACACCGGGTGCCGAGGGTCCCCAAGGTCTTCAGGGTCTTCAAGG
>PNRQ01000191.1:0-70815 GCA_003439915.1 Trichoderma atrobrunneum | reverse complement strand
GGCGACGGCGACCTGATGATGCGCTGCTGCCGTGCTACCAGGCCGTCGAGAGTCTCCGCCGCGGGCTGTCGGCCCAGGAAGCCGCTGACGATGCCGTCCGGAGGATCATCACCCGGTATCCGGAGGCGAGGACGGGAATCGTCGTGATGAGTAACAAGGGGGAGCATGCGGCTGCGGCGAGTGGGTGGGAGTTTACGTATTCTTATCGAGGGGCGGGGATGGACGAAGCTAAAGTAGTTGTTGTTAAAGCTTTGAATGAGATGTCGGAGAGGTTAGAGCTGTAATGTTGGTGTTGACATAGACATAGACGTAGAAGTCATAGGGATTCTCAAGAGAAGAAAATGGTATATAAAAGAAGTAGTCATTTGCATGACGAATGCTTGCTATGCTAAACCAACCACCACAGATCTATATACATAATGCGCGTATATGATGTATATGTGTAGATGCTCCCTCCAAAGGCTGCATATCCAAACTGGCCTTTCACTGTTGCCGGCCATATTTTTTTCTATAGTAAGTGAAAGATAAAAATTCAACGCCTCCCAAGAACCCAAAACCAATAACAAGAGACTGAAACTTTCCCCCTTATAGTCCCATCAACTGTTGTCCATATATATGTCCTTATATCTGCAATTTCCATCTCTTGCGTACCCATAATAATCGGGGGAAAGTCCTTTGCCGATTGAAAAGAAAAAGAAATGCATCTCGCTTGCTTCATCCTCAAATCATTTACCCATCCTGCATTGAATGCATCTTTGTTGTCGTCGTCTAGGTAGCAACAGTCTGTCTGTGCTCTTTGCTCTTAAACAAAGCCTTGAGCATATTGGTCTGCTTCTTAGTCCTCAGCGGCAACTCCTCGCTCTTGATGTCAGTCTGATCAATCTGCTTCTTCCTGCTAGCAATAGACTTTTTGATCAAAGCCATGGAGCCAACACTGCTAGTATCGTCGCTCTTCTTGCTGCTGCCGCTGCTGCTGCTGCTCTTCTTATCCGAAGAGTCCTTCTCATGCCTCGACTTGTGAGACTTGTGAGAAGAAGAAGAAGTCGACTGTGACGACGAGTGCGTCTTTGACGACGAAGATCTATGCGACTTGGATCCCTTTCGAGAGAAATAGTCCTCCGAACCGGCCTTGGAACTCCGCCTCACGCGCTCAGCCGCAGGCGTCATCAGCTCCTGGTCAGCGCTCTCGTACCCAAGGTCCACGATGCCGCGCCTCCATGTATCAATGCTGCTAATGTCCACCTCGACCGACTCCAGAACAATGGCCTCGTCGATGCCGCTCTCCGGCAGTGCTGGCAGATTGGGTACCGGTGCTGCTGCTGCCTCGTAGGCCACGGGCTTCTTGGCAAACGAGTTCTGCGTAGCTCGCTGGATAATCTTCCAGCCGCCAAACATGACGACCGTGACGCCGACGGCGATGCCCGTGCCAATGAGGAACTGCGGCGAGGCGAGCAGCGCAAAGATGGCGGGCGAAGTGCCCTTGAGGATGGCCGCGAAGCCAGGCGACAGCTTGGTGATGATGCCCGAGAGCTCAGCCAGTGTGAGAGCAACAGCAGCAGCCGCGTCAGGCCGCTCCTGGAGATGTGTAATGATGGCCGTGGCGGAATGCTGAGCGCAGCTCGCCTCATCTAAAAGATTCTCAATCTTGTGAATCAGCTGCTCGGCCTGCTCACGCTCGTCCTCGACATGCACATCGCGCAAATCAACATGCGGCGGCGCGGTGTGCACATCCAAGTCCACTCTGTCAGCCAAATCTGGGGGAATGTCGCCGTACGCCAAGTGTAAATCGCTCCCCATGCTCATCCTCTTCATGGCCTCAGCTTCCGTGTCAGTCCGCGTACGCACCAGCGGCCTTGGCTGCACCGTCTGCAGCGCCATTGGCGGATCAACGCGCGAGAAGCCGCTCTTGACCAGCATCGCATCGCCATATGAGCCCTGATATGATGAAGGAGGCTTCGAGGGCGCAACGCTCGACACCTCGGACAGCTTCTCGAGGTTTCCCTCCGTCAGAGCCAGCTGATTGGGAACGGGAGGCAGCTGCTTCTTGGCGATGGAGCTCTTGAATGTCCGGTGAGAGCTGGCCACGCTTAACTCGTCATATTGCCTGTGAGGAATACTGCGGCTCGTATCGAATGTTTGTGCGCGCTTGATTGGGACGGGAGGCGGCTTTGCTCGCTCTTGAGCTCGCTCCTGGCTGAGCTCGTCCCTCTTCTGTTGGTAAGAAGTCTGAGCCGTCTTCCATATCGAGAGCAGCTGCTTGCCCTGTAGGCCGGCACATGTCAAGTTAGCATGCAGTGCAACCCCACGGTGTTACGGAAGCAACTGATTGGATGCTGAGAATGGAGAGGGAGGGAGGTGTGTGTATGTGTGTGTGTGTAGGGAGACAGAGGAGGGACCCAAACATACGGTGCTGATGAGCTTGCCGGAGTTGTTGACAATGGTAATGGTCGCATCCAGCGGTAAGCCGGAATTGCTCATTCTGTCTTCGTTTCTTTTTTTTCCTTCTTCTTTGAGGCTGTAGTGTTTTTTGTCTTTGAGCTCGAGCCCGCGACTTTGCGTAACAAACAATCTCCAATGTCTCGTTTCAATGTCTGAGAGAAGAAGAAAAAGAAGGGTCAAAGAAGCAGCGGTAGGGCTCTAGTTAATATTCCAGAGACGGAATGGAATGTCACGACCTGGCTCAGAACCCCCACTAAGCTATCAATGCTTCTCAATGTCGGTGAAGATCTCCCGGCTGGCCTTTTTTTTCTAGGATCCCTGAACGGCCGCCCCGCCAGTCTAGTTGTTAGTCGGACGCGCGCAGCTCAGGAGAACGGCCGTGAAGGAGAAGAGAGAGAAGAAAATTGGTTCAGCTTTGTGATGGTGATAATAAAGAGATGGTGGTGGATGTCTTCGTCTTGTGTTGTCTTGATTCTTTCTTTGGCTTCTTTTTTGTATCTTTTCTCCGTTTGCTGATTCCAAATATGGATTCTTGTTCGTCTTAAACACAAGTGTAAGCGAGAACTATGTAAGAGTATTAAATGGGGTGGCTGGCGTTTAAAGAGCCAAAACCAAACCAAACGCCAGCAACGACAACGAACAACGATCAACCACACAACGATGCCCAAGACGCCGCGACGGACCTATCGCGAGCAAACAGCATCGCCGTACATGGGACGGCTCAGACACCAGCGCCTCCGATTGCGCCTCTGGCCTGGCTTCTGCTGTCCTGTCCCCACGCATCCCTCGCGCAGTGAATGATGACAAGGCAATGCAGTCCCGGCAAACATCCATGACATGAGACCCGGAACCGCTGCTGGTGTGATTGAGTCACACCCCACGAAAATGGGCTTCACTTCATCCAACCAGCCAGCAAGCCTCTCTCTCTCTCTCTCTCCCTTGCCTCCCCTCCTCTCCTCCCCCCAACTCGCATAATTGTCCCGTGTTCCCCTTGCCTTGTCTGCAGCACCGCAAACCCTGGGCGCCAAAAAAAAAGAGCAAAAAAGCCTAAAGCTGTTCGTCTCTCCTCTCCTGGCCGCACAAAGCAGCGCTGCAACTCCGTCTGCCGCCCGGAGGCTCCGCCCAGCGTCCCCCGATTTGCTCCCGCAGTCAGGCGCCTTTGCATTTGCATTTGCATGACGGGCCACCTTCACCCTTGGCATTGAACCCACTGGCATTGCATTGCATTGGCAGTACAGTAGTAAATCCTCTTCCCATTTCCCTTTTATCCTTCATATCATATCATATTGTCATCCCTATCACGCCTCGCCTCGTACTGTACAAACCATACTAGCAGCCCCCTAGACCAGACCAGACAGCGCACGCCTCTCACTCTCGCAGCCACCCAGTAGCACCGCTCTTGTCCCGTCTTCTCGTTGGGTCCGGGGGTGTCTCGACTCGACTCGAAATGCCCCAGTTGGCGTGACAAGTGGTAGATGTGCTGTCCTATCACTTTTTATGGGGCGCTTGCCAGCGTGTAAAGCTCCGTACGGACTGCATCAAATCGTTTAGCTAGCCCAGGTTTTGTTTCGTTTGCAAACCTCGTCTAGCGCCCGCGCCCCCCTTCCTGCAGGCCATTGATGACGATGCCCCGTATTTGTACTCTTTGTTTTTTTAAATTCTTCTGTAGCAGTATTTACGGAGTAGTATATCCGTAAACCCGGGACGACTGAATGGATTGCATTGCATCATTCGAGTTCTGAACCGACAGGGTCGTGTTTCAGAAGATATGGAACGACCAAAAGGGAAATGCCGTGGAAAAACATGAGGCAAAGTGGTTGCTCGCCGCTGAGTCAGCCAGCATCAAGCGTCGAGCACCAAGCAGCCAGCGTCCATTGTGACTTAAGGTAGAGGACGATATGGCCATTTACATTTACACGAGTAATACGACCGTCTCTAGGGGCGCAAAAAGGTCAATTCGTGGGGGTAATATCTCATACGACATGTATAACAGTAGTATTCTCTTTATACAAAGTCAACATAAACACATCCGTGCATGTGCCCATTTCCACCCCCTCCAGCGTTCTCACACTCTGAGTTGGTCTCAATATGCCCTCCCATCCGAGCATCGCTTTCCACGTTTGTCGACGAAATAAAAGCCTTGAAAAGAAGAAACATGTCCCGTGTGCCACCCCCATAACCACCCCATTTGTCGCTGAACAAAACACCCGAAAAAAGAGCAAGATAGAAATGAAAAAAGAAAAAACAGTGGGAGAAGAAAGGAGAAAAACATAGAGCCCAAACGCCTTGCCTCACAACCCCTTCTGAATCCGTAATGCTGACAATGGTTTTCTGACAGCGTATGTACTATAACAACAGAACGCCGAGGGCAGAGTCGTATCGCCCTTCAGATGCGGGTTTCCATATCCATACCAAATGCTTATTATATATATGCATTCTCTGTTCCGTTCGCTTTTCGTCTTCGGTAACGCTTTTCTTTTTTGGAGTAAAAGAGCACAAGAAAAGAGAGAGGGAAGGGAATCCCCTTCCAAACTTCAACTGAAAAGAAACACCTAGGCTTCTTCCTCAATCATGGCACGAACTTCTGGTTCATTCAACAGAATACGGCGCCCTAGTTCTTCGGGCGGATGTCCGTCTCGGACGGCACCGAAATCGAGAATCTAATGAGTCAAAGTCAGTCATATTTCATGTTAGGAGAACAGGTTAATTCAACGGGCATCATCTCACCTCCACATAAGTCAAGTTGTCCCTCTGAACAGCTGCAACGCATCGCCTTCCGTCAAACTTGACTTGCCAGACCCCAGACAGATCTGTCAGGAGGTCTTGCACGCACTCTCCCGTCCTAACGTCCCACATCTTGACAGTCTTCTCACTGCCACTGATAACCTTTCGGCCGTCGTGCTGAAAGCAAGTAATGGCACCCGTGTGGGCCATCAGAGTGTTCTTGCACTTGCCAGTCTGGGGGTCCCAAATCCGGAGTGTCGAGTCTGCGGCAGCCGACACGAGGCGGTCGTCGCGGAGGTCCAGCAGGCCAACCAAAAGGCTGTGGCCTTCCAGGGTGTAGAGACAAGCGCCAGTGGCGAGGTCCCAGATCTTGACCAGCGAGTCCATGGAGCCCGAGATGCATCGGTTGCGCTCGTGGTCGAGCACCACCGAGTAAACTTTCTGTGTGTGTCCATGGAGCACATGCAAAGAGTCGCCGGTACTGATCCGCCAAACTCGGACTGTGCTGTCGTAAGATCCGCTGACCAAGATATCGCCGTGGGCCGAGATGGCGCGGACCGAGTGGGTGTGCCCGGTGAGGACACGGATGAAGTAGGGGCAGTCGGACTCCTGGGCCGGGGGACCAGTCTGGATGTAGCGTCGCGATCCAACCTCGGGGAGACGCCAGACGCGCAGTTGGCTATCTCTGGAACCCGTGATGATCAGCGGCTTCTCCGGCTGCATGATGGGAGTACCATCCGTAGCCATACCAGTCTCCGTTGGCATGAGAATCTGCAGGCAGCGAACCGTGCTAGTGTGTCCGTAAAACACTTGTTGGCAAAGGCCGCGCTCAATATCCCAGACTCGCACTGACCTGTCAGTCGAGCCCGAGACCAGGATATTACCCTCATACTGAAGAGCCCACACGCCGCCCTCGTGGCCCTCGAGCTTCTTGCGGAGCTTGCCCGTCTTGGTGTCGTAGATGTGGATGAGAGTGTCGTCGCTGCCGGTGATAATCTTGTCGTCGTCAAACTGGAGGCAGGTGATGACATGTCGAGGGTGGGCGGCAAACGCTACGTGGCTGGGCTTGGTCGCGCCGTTGGTCCAGCTGTGGCGTATCATGTAGTGACGGCGGTAGAGCGACTTGTACAGATGAAGCTGTCGCAAACTCGACAGGCCCAGTTGAGGGTCGGGCACGGCTTGCATCGCCGCGTGGGCCGCCGAGAGAGGGCCGGCCGACTTGTGCTGCTTAACCTCGCCCTGAGCCCTGTCGTCGCGGTTGGCAACCACTTCCTGGGTGCTAGCCCGCCGTTTCGAACGCTCCGACGTAGAGGCATAGAGGCCACGCTTGCGCTTTGAGCTTCTCACCCTCGGCGTGACTTCTTGCTTCACGGCTTGGGTGAGCTCCTTTTCCGAAGAGGTCAATCGGTTCTGCATGCTCAAATCTTGCTCGTAGCCGTTGACGCCAACGGGATCCTGCCATCCCCAACCCTGAATAATGGCCTTGTTCAACTCGCCTGGAGGGAGAGTGAAGCCATCCCTGTCAAACAGCTCCTTCCACCCAGTCTCATTTCGGTCAACAATGTTGCGCCATTGTTTTGATACCTGGGCACAGTGGCTGAGGTCGCGGAAGTCGAGATATGACAGAATGTGGTAGCTCAGCTCGAGCGGCAGTTGCTGCAAAAAGTCACACTTGAGGGCGGGATTCACTGCATCGGCAACGATACGGAGGGTGGGTCGAGGGCATCGACGGAGGAACTGATACATCATAAAAGTCTTCATCTCCGTCTTCATCGAGTCAAACGCCTCCAGTAGGGTCTGGGGGTCAACAATGACGGGCTGGTCGTATCGCCGCATCAGGCCTCGCTTGCCATGGGACGGGTGCTCATAGGACACCATGTCAGTATATCCATCGGTACCTTGGGAATCAGCCATCCACGTGTCTGACTGATCAGTCTTGAAACTGGACTGTGCGTTCTCGTCGGGTTCGGCAGAGTGCAGCTGGGCAGCAGCCAAGGTGGGAGATAATCTCGGACTAGGAAGACTGGCATCCTGCGCGGCAATAACATCGATTGCGGGTCGATGCTGCGGGCGGACCGAAGGTTCAAGGGACTCGTCGGTATCATCGGCGAACGACTCCGGGTCGGCATCGGTAACTGGCGGCGTCGCTACGGTGCTGCTAAAAGTGTGGGCATCGCTGCCGGCGGGACTCGAGGCCTCGTACGGAGGAGACTTTGAACGGCCACGAAGCAGGTCTTGAGAATTAAGTGAATAATCGAGGTGCAAGGGCCGTCGCTGTAATGAACGGCCCTGAAGTGAATCGGCCGTCTCGGTAATGTCGGGCGTGGCGAGAATGCCAATGGAGGCATTTCTAGCGGCTCTGTCGCCAGTGTCAAGACGCAAGGTGCTGCTGCTGCCGTCGCTGTTACTGCCAGTAGCGCTGCTTCCCTGTATGACGGAGCGGCGCAGTCTATTTGAAACGGCATGAAGGTTTGAGCGGGCAAGTCGTTGTGAAGACCTGGTGGCTGCAGCGGTAGGGGACTCTGCAGCGGCTATTCTATGACTCCGGCGAGAGTAGGGCTCGGATGGCGAGGCTGAAGGGATGCGGCTCAAAGGCTCTGGTGTTTGTACTTCGCTGGCTGTAGGTTCCTGTTTGATCAGGGCTGGGACTAGGCTTTGGCTTCTCTTAACCTGTTGTTGATGTATTAGCAAGGCAAAGGCGGAAAAAATCATCAAGGCCCATTGAACCAAAAGCCCACTTACCAGTTGGCCATCGACATGGTCATCAGCGTCCTCGATCTTCTTGTCATCGGAATCCTCCTCTTCAGCGCCAAAACTGTAGGAAAAGTCGACCAGCTCGGGAGGCGTCGGCTTCGTGGCCAAGGGATACTCCTTGGAGTCGAGAGTGTCGAGTGGGGCGGGGTCGCGGATGAAGACTTGGGGAAACTTCCTCGTCAGGCGAGTCGTGGTGGTGACGGTCCTGGTCTCGACACACTCGCTGACATGCAGCTGGAAGCGGCGGCCGCTTGGGGGGGTGCTCTCGGCGATGTTGACCGAGACGGTCTGCGTGTGGGCGCTTCTCGGCCGCCGTGGCTCAAGGCCCTGGGATGGCGAGGGCGTCATTGTGTGGTGTCGGGAAAACCCCCGGCGGCTGGATCTGGGGCTTCCGACGATTGCTGTCCTGTTGCCGCTGGAGTCTCTGCTGCTGGAATCCCGTCGATGGTGATGTTCCAGCGGGAGAGAGGAGCGGCTCTGGCTGGGCTGGTGGCAGAGGGATCGAGAGTTTGCCTGGTGCAAGTGCGAGTCTCTCGGGCGAAGGAGGGTTTTGCAGGACACGAGGCTGGTGCGCGTGCGCCAGGCGTGGCTTGCTGTTGCTGCACTTTCGCGTGAGGGGACGACGATGACAAACCAAGAACAAATCCAGAGAAAACAACACAACAAAGCAAACAGACTGTGAAGGAGTAGCGCAGGAACACGTTCGAGTTTTCTTCTTCCTCTTCTTCTTTTTTTGTTGTCTGGCGGATCAAAGGGCGAGAAACGGCGTGTCCGGCCGTGAGAATCCGGCTGTCTCCTTTTGTGGCGGATGATATTAGATAAGGCAGGCGGAGGTACCTGGAACAATGGTGGTAACAAAACAAGGCCGGCTGTGTTGAACCGCTAATTCGCTAGCGGCTGGCGCTGTACACGCTGTACAGTTGGCTGCTTAGCGGCCATAGATGGGGTCGTTGGGTACAATCGAGCGGCTCCCTAGAGGCCTTTCACCGGTAATTGGACAGAACACGAATCGCCACTAAAGGCGCTCCGTACGGTAGCCACTACCAGTATGGGGAACGGCAGTGTGCCGCTGCACTTGTACTCCGTGCGCTGAGGAGCGCCTCCAAGGTACATGAACCTGCTAGAGCGGCAGTACCCCGGACCGTCGACGGAATGGATTTGGATGACATACATGAAAAGCCACTCGAACCTCGGCCACCGACAGACGCAAAATTTTGATCAATTTCTAACAGGTACATGGACCGCTAGGCAGCTGTGCAGTGTGAGAGCCTCTCTGGATGACAAAGCACCAGACCTCAGATACATCCCAGCCCGTCGTTGTTCCTTCATGGCGGCCAGCCGGACGTATCTTTTAGCTGCCGTGCGGGCGGACTCTACTCTATCTTGGTGTACTACAGCCCTGCGATTCCATCAATCGAGGCGGGTAGTTTAGGGACATGATTCATCCCTAAGCCATGTACCTGTCTAGTAGGTCAAGGTGAAATTGTACACCAGACCGATGCCTTGCATGTACCTAGTGTCTGCATTGGACAGCGATAGCCCAGCCCGTACAAAACAGCACAGGGGAGTCTAGAACTGCACCAGATCACAATGGACATGGACCTTATGTCGAGGCACGATACACATCACATCTCCAGCTCCTCGCCATCGTAAGACAACGCGAGCCACTCCAGTGGACACTATCGTATCGCCTCTACCCCGTTTCTCTGTCTTTTTCCCGCTCTCTTCAATTTCAAGAGTCCTAGCCGAAGCATGGAGGTCAATAACGTTGCATCCCTCATCACATTAGCACATCCATCACCAACACCCCAGGCCTAGCCAGCGGCAACATCTTGGGTCCCTCTCCCCATATGGAGGAGTAGAGGCACAATTCTTTGATAATAATGCCCAAGTCGTCATTGACGTGTAATTGCAATATATACTTGCATTTTGGCTCCTTTCTCTGCGTAATCAGGTGGCCCTTCCCCTCTTTCAACTTGCTGCGCGACATCTGCACGACCAGCGTTATCGAGGGGCTCCTCTGTGGAGGGTAGCAACAGATGCATCAATAATGAATACCTGTACATACATGTGCCAACTGCAGTGCTAATGCAAACCCCAAAGGAAAAATATCTGCTTGATACCTAATACTACATTGATCTACTGCTGAGCTATTTTAGCACACGGTGAGCAAGATATGCTGAGCCAAGGTATGTATCTCTGAGCACTTGCAAAGCCACCTCTACCGAGTTAAGGTACTACCTATAGCCCTTGTTCCTTTTCGAACAGGGTACATGTATCGATGTTCCGCACATTGGTCACATATGCAGCTAGCAGAAAGAGAGAGAGGACACCGTAATGAGCACCAATGATGGCGTGCGTCCTTTTGATTCTGACTGCAGCCCGGTTCGTCGCGCTTTGGCGGCAAGATGCTTTACTTGTGCTTCATCCTCGTTCCCGTGCTTGTCCTTGTCCTTGTCCCGGTGCACTCCCCACAAAACTGCGTCTTTTGATCCATTAACATCTCCTCTCTCTGTGGGAGACAAGTATCAAAAGACCCTCCTGTGAGGATTGGAACCTGGATTAATTATGTTGGCTGTACAAAGACGGAATACAAAGCGGAACACTTAGTTATCCAGACTAATACCAAGCACATGCAACATGTGCTACCATATCTCACTGCTCTCTTGCTACTAAGACAACCCTTGAAGAAAAACAAACGTTATTTTCCAGTCAACCATACGATATCCCCCATCGTCTCGTCATCAATCGTCTCACCCAACAAACCGACCCCCATCACCCGTGCAATAACCCCAATTCCATCCACCCGCCTAACAAAACCCCAGACCATTCAAAAAAATCCCCCCGTTCAGCCGTCTCGTCTCCGCAAAGCCGTCACATTTTCGTCTGTTCCTTTCCTCACCTGAAAAAAAATAACGACGACGCCACATCGGGCTGCCAACGCATAACAATGCGCCGCCCCCTAAAAAAATTTCAGTGCGAAAGCTTCGGCCGATGTCCCAAAGCGGCACTCGTTCTTGCTTACTACATGCCAAGTTTCGGGTACCTGGTACGGGTCCCGAGACCTCCGTGCTGCCGGTCCGGAAAGCCTTGAAGCGAGGTTGAATAGAGCCGACAAATGCTCAGTGTTAATAAGCCATGGTGAAAGGAATGAGACTGATGAAATATGATGAAATGGCCCGATACTAAGCTTTGGGTATTTCCCAGCGAGTTATGCTAGTAAAGCTATCACTTTACACAGCCTGCGCACAAAAGATGAGTATACAATACTCGAGTCACCACTGTAGAAAGCCTATCCGCACTTCTCAGGTCAGGGGAACGTGACGCCGCTTTGCGAGTCAGGTGAAGGGTGAGAGCTGCAGCAGGTTCTATTCTTGCTTGCTAATGTCTCCCTTGGATGGAGCAGCGGGATTAGGCTCATGGCAGCTTATTTCTCCGTTGTTTCTGGTGTTATGTTAATGTCCATGATGACGTAGAGTCAGATCTGACGCCTTGCGTGTCTTAGCACTTGGGCTGATGAACGTGATATCTGACGCGTTACAAATATTTATTTTTGGGCTGCCACTTCATTGATATGACCGATATTCCGAAGAAATCCCTTCCTCTTCCATTATGTGCTGTAAAATACCGACAAGTTGTTCATCGTCCAGAGCCAACTTGCACCAAGACACGCTCAAATACTCTAAAATATGCCATTCCCGAAATCCAACAAATGCCGGCTCCGTATAACCCTTCTCTAAATATATCCAAAAGGCCCAAAAACTAATGCCATGCACGCTTCCGTAGGATTCACGTAACCAAGAATCTCGCTTATACATATGGTAAATAAAAGAGAATTCCGTTTCTCATGAGATGTAAACCGGCATTCGGCTGCCTAGAAGCTCGCTCTTGGGCAGCTGGACGTCCTTCTTGTTAAAGTTGTGCAGCATCAGCCAACAGACCATGCGGAAAACAAGAGTGCACCAGACATCATCGTGGGTAACGTCCAAGTCGGCGAGCGAGACACCACTGAGGTTGTCTTCTGATTCCGCAGCGTTTCTCACCGTGATGGAAATCTCTCGCTGGCGTTCAAGATGCAGAGCCATCTCCCTCGTCGAATGCTCTCCGCCCTTGATAATGGATTCACTGGTGGGACTTTTAGGCGGGAGAAGTGAAGTATTCGAGCGGATACTTGGAGGGGCTCCAACAAGGCTGTTTCTTCGATCAGTTGTGCGAAAGGCAGTCGACACTACATGAGGCCGAATAACGTCGAAATACACGTCCATTAAAATGTCTTGTCGGTCGTCGGGTCCAGCAGCGTCCATATCCTCAAACCGCTGAAGCGGCGGCCTCGGGCGGGATTTCTCTGAAGGGGCCGGCACTTCTGGGTGGAGAGAGAGGGAGTCCGAATTTTGGTCTTCTTGTTGGTTAAGAAGCCTAATCACCTCCTGGATGTGGTGTCTCAGGACATCCTGAACAATTTCCCGCCGACGCATGTGCCTTTCCGCGCTAGAAGCTCCGTCTTGCGGCTTGTCTGAAGCCTCCTCAGCATCGTGGCTGGTCTGCCTTTCTAATTTTGTCCTCGCAGTGAGGACATCATCTGTGTCATCCAATGCTGCATGGAGCGACCTCAAAAGGAGCCATCTATCAAGGCTCTTATCGTCATCCAGATGCTCCCTTATTTGGTCAATGTGTTGCCTGTAGCGTGCAATCACGAGAGAGTGTTGCTTTATTCCCAAAGAGTCGAATTGAGCCTTTAAATAAAATGCATCAAGTATTTTGGGTAGGGAGACTGATGAATTATCCCAGCTGTCTGGCGTGGGATTAGGGAGGTATGTGAAACTGCTGTTTTCGATATGGAATATCCGGCTCACCATGCCCAGAATTTCGAACGATACTAGCAAGAAGTGTTAGTTTCGGAATGGCAGTAAAAGAAAGGTATTAGTAACAATGGGGGAGAGAAGACATACTGGGAAAGAGGTGAGACATTCGAGTTCCACTGTCCAAGCACATTCGAGTCGTGACGTTGTTGCAGCCAATCGAAGTCAAGGTTTCTGAAATCTCGCGCAAGTTACCCATCAAGAGGGTGCTGAGGTTTTGCTGCTCTTCGCCGGGACCCTTCAATCGCCGCTTGTCGTCCTTTTCGCGATAGACGGTGGGCACATAACCAAAGCACAGCTCCTTGATCTCGTCAACGGGGATAACACGATTGCGCTTAAAGGTGCACTGGCCATTGACTTGAAAAGAGAACATGAGTCCGGGATCACTGATTCTCTCGCCCAAGATCATGAAGCCATTGCCTTCTCCCCAATAACGGTCACGCTTACGGTCGAATTCTTTCCAATACACACCGACCGCAGCCATCATTTCTATCAAGTGGCACATGGTGGTGGTGGCGTAGGGCTTGGTGATAGATGGAGGCATAGTATCCCAGCTCTTGCGTTTCCGCTGCACAGCAATAGTCAGAGTATGGTGATCCACCAATGTTGGTGGCTTCGATGGAATGCCATGCAAGTTTGCCGGAGGCCCAAAATCCTTGTATTGCTTCTCCTGCCACTCCCGCGATTCCAGCTCCATGCGCTGGGCGGCGAAGAGCAGCACATACCAGGCAGCTTTTTCATTGTCCGAAGTGTGAATCTTTTCCTTTGCGGATTTCTCCTTATATTCCTTGCGCAGATCTAATGTCGAGGTTGAGTGTGTATCGTCCTGGGACTTTTGCGTGCCGTCGAGATAGTAGATGGGGGCATCCGCCACTGGTCCGTTGGGGTTCGTGGGCGGCGACACGAAAATGACGGGCACGTCGAATTGGACCTCGAATCGCAGCTCGTCCAATCGAAACTGTCTCGTCTTGGTCAGGGCCCAGCCGCCCATGACTTTTTCGTTGCATTGAGAATATCCTTGAGCAGACGCATAGTACTGCTGCAAGACTTGCATAAACGTGGCTAGCAGCGCCACGACAGACACCACCAAAGCCACGATGGCCGTGATGAAATCGGAATTGTCATTGCCGCCATTGTTGTTGTTGCTGCTAGCGGTGCTGTTCATCGTAGATCGAGGCTGACTCAACTCTAAGTTGAGATCGTGCTAGGGAGCAACAGCTGCTTCGCTCGATCGAGGGATTCGTTGGGGTTTTGCTGGATCGTGGAGAGCTCATGTAGCAGATGGCATCGGCAAGGCGTTTTTTTATCGGCCGCATCAATTAGGCCGCGGAGGCAAAGTCGACGTCGAGTTGTGGCACAGATTGATTGGCAGGACAGCCCATGATCTGCCTGTTGCCTCTGCCTCTTCTGCAGTCCTGCAGTCTGTTGCCCAAGGCTCGAGGCTCTGCCAGTGGTCGCCTTTCCTATCGATTTCCAGGAGTCGAGTCAGCCCAAGAGACGAGGCGCGCGGGACGGTGCGGCGCGACCAGGCTGGCGCCATTGGCCCAGCCCCCAAGCCACCTGTGCCTTTTGACTGTTCCATGGGCCAATTAGTGTAATGTACTCCGTAGTGAGATTGTCCAAATGGCCAGAGGCGTTGGTTAGACCAGGGGTCCCCCCGAGACCCGCATCGTGGTGAGTGTATAGCAGCGGATGAGTGGTGTAGAGTAACAATCAACAGCGTTTGTAGCGAGCTGAGGTGAAGTGAGGCGAGAGTGCCCTGAAACAGAGACAGATCAGAAACAAGGCAGATTCCGCAATGAGACGAGCAAAGGGATTGAACAGGGCGGGCGACGCAGTTTGGAATGGATGATTTGATGGATGTTTGATGCCAAGAAATCTGGAGGAGGGCTGTGGCGCTACCCTTCAACGTGGACAGCCCTCTAGCGCCCTACAATGGAGTGCTCTAGCGCCAAGGTCCCCTATAAGCCTCCACTGTAACTTGATCCATTGGCGATCTGCCTACCTGACATGTGTTGAACCTTATCAAGATGCTTACCCTGAGGCATCAACTCTTCAATTTCAACATCACCGCATCAAGGCAACAAGATGCAACAACAGCTCTGGAAGAAATCAGGCAACCGTACCGCATTCTCAGAAGAATGGAAGTGAAGAAATACGGCGTGATGGATTTATCACCATCCCCAACATTGCTCGTAGCCGCTTGGTCGCAAATACCATCAACGTGCATAACCAGCTTCACTCAGCTCGGCTCAACCAACAACAACAAACAGCCTTGATTCGCCTCGTCCCATTGCAAGCGCCGCCAAGCTGCTCTTGTACGTCTCACCACCTAAGACTAGGTCCCAGCCATTCAAGATACCCTTTCGGTCTTTCTCCGCTATCCCAACGTCTCTACATGCACTTGGACCAACAAAATGTTTCATCTTGGCGTGGTTGTGAAGTTTCCGTCCAGTGAGAGGTAGAGAAAGATCACCGAGACACAAACGCCACTGTCACATCTCAAGTTCGAATTCCGCCTCACCGCTTCTCTGGCATAACAATTTGTATCACCCTTCACCAAACGGACGGTAACATGATTATATCGTATTCGAGCTCTTTTATTTCCTCAATACTTGACCCGCTGGTACGACTGCCTGCGAGTGGGGAAACACAGCCTCGCGCAGTCTATCAGTGTCAATCGCCGATTAGGCTATGCTTGTCATCCTAGAACAACTGGTTAATATCTTTGTTGGTTTCCGAGAGCTGCTTTGCCGGGATAGGCTTTCCAAGTGAATCAGCTTTGTCGTCTATTGGCCAGTCTTCAGCCAAATCTCGCGAATCTGGTGTGGATACATGTATGGACTCCATCTCAATCGCCGCCTTCTGCAACAGCTGGGATCAGACAACGGCCCTTCCCCCTTGGTCGTCCAAAATACCTACTTGTCCCATTGGCATGCATGGAGCAGGGGAGAAAGAGAATTGAGTCAAGTGTTGACATGTTTATGAACTGTCCCGCTATGGGCATTCTCCCAGCTGGTTAAGCCAGAATGATTACTTATCACTGTTCTCAGCACTGCTGCGTAACAGAATATCACAACGAAAAGCCTTCTAGGAGAAGTATAGCAACCGCCTGGCCGGTAACAGAAACTGTATTGGCCGTTATGGCGACGCCATCATACAAATGCACATTCGCATGTCTATTATGAGGGTTCCATATCACGGCGGCGAGCGTTTGTGCTTTTTCTTGACCTCGGCCTCGCTCCTCGATCCGGTCCGCCCGCGTCCAAGGTTGAAAAGGCGTTGGTTTGCTCGACTTGAAGAAATCAAACCAAAGTGTCCCAAAGTGGAGAACAAAAAGAGTATCGCTTACGCTCGTTTGTCCGTTCGTATGTCAATCTCGGGGCGTTTGTTGCTGTGCATTCGCGCAGTCTGATAATAACCGAGTGCGGCGGGCGGCAATTCGATGCAGGGTGTCTCTACCCACATCACGGCACAAACAAGCTAGCTACCGCGAGGCTGTTAAAAGCACTCTTGGGCAAGATTATATCATCAACGCCAACAACAAGATATTGCAATAGGATATTGTCAGATTCTACTATATTATACATCTCACACTTCCTTCAAAGACCAAGGAAAAAAGAAGACCGCCCTCAAACCCCAAGATATCGGTGTTAACATCTGTGGAGCAGCCATCCATCCCTTCCCGCTAGTTATTTGAACGCGACCAACAACATATTCATCTGGCCAATAATTCCCTTCTCCATGGCAAAGAACAGTGGAGCATGCAGTGTGATACAGACGTGCGGTTCCGCGGATTATCTCGAGCATGTGCTTGTCATATTAAGCAATATCGGAAGCGGTGTTGGTCGCCCGATGCAGACAATAGCGAGTCCAAGGGAATGGGGTGGTGGAGGAAATCGACCCTTGTCCTGACCGATTTATCGAAGATTTTCCATCTTATAAATTGCCAATAATCTTTCATAACGGAACAAAATCTTTGGATTTTCTCTTTCATCTGTATCCTATTCGTTGCGACTCTCCGCTCCAAGGGATTCGTCCTCCTCTGCTCGTGCCTAACCCGGACACTCGTAAATCCAGATTCAAGTCTATGAAACATGGGCTCGCTAGCAAAGGCGACTCCCGAGTCATCCGTTGATCGGTTGACGATACTGTCGAAAGCAATTGAAGAGAAGACGAGGATCTTGACCGATAAATTGCGAGCAAAAGGCCTTGGAGCTCCTTCTTTCCAAGCAAATGGCCTTTCAGATTTCCCTCTCAACGAAGTAGATGATGAAGCCATCAAGGCTAGACAAGAGATCATAGCGATGACTAAGGAGCTTCATGATCTTGTCTTGGGTCCTCGCGAATGGTTAAAGACCATGGCCTGGGATGTAAGTTGCGATTCTCAAGATTCTCAATGCTTTGACTTATGAAGAAACCGGAAACGCCTGGACATGGAGTTGGAAGGTTTATTAACTGTTTCTTTCAGGCCATCAGCTACATTCCTTTGCATGCGATATGCGAGTTCAAGATTGCAGAGGCAGTCCCATTGTCGGGGTCAATTACGTATGAAGATCTCGCGGTTGAAGTACATCGTTTAAGTGGTACTACTATCATACCGTTAGATCTACGGCGCATACTGCGCCTTGCTATTACCAACAAAATGTTTCTCGAGCCAAAGATTGGCTCGGTTGCTCATAACCGGACATCTTTGCTTCTGTTAGATGATACAGCATTAGCTAACTGGGCCGCCTTTTTCACGATGGATATGATGGGTCCCGTGGCAAACACAGTTGCAGCTATGAAGAAGTGGCCCGGATCCCAAGAGGCCAACGAGACGGTGAGGAGAAAAGCAGCGAGCGTAGTGAATGCATGCTAATCCACGGGCACTATAGGGGGTCAACATTACGTTTAATCATAATGAAAGCTTCTTTGACCACTTACAGACGGACGAGGCACTAGCGAGGCGGTATGCTACAATGCTGCAGTCTCATGGTAGTCGAGAAGGGTATGACATATCGTATACCGTTTCAGGGTATCCGTGGGCGAGGCTTGGCTCCTCAACTGTTGTCGATGTAAGCATATATTTGTCTCCTTTCTCTTTCTCCGGGTATCAACTTACTTACTCACAAAACTAGATGGGTGGCAGCGAAGGAGTTGTGTCATTTGCCGTGGCGGAACAATTTCCCCAGCTGCGGTTCATCGTGCAAGACTTGGCCGGCATGCGCACGCCCGAAGCCATAGACAAGATACCCAAGCATCTCACCGATCGGGTATCCCTGACCACACACGACTTTTTCCAGCCTCAGACAGAAAGTGCGGATGCGTACTTGTTTCGACACATCTTCCATGCGTTCTCGGACAAGTACGCCATTGACATCCTTCGCGCGCTGGTTCCTGCTCTGCGACCAGGAGCTCGCGTCATCATTAACGATCTTGTTTTGCCGGCTCCGGGTTTGCTCTCGCAGTTGGAAGAGAAGAGCATTCGGACAATGGATGTACTAATGAAGACTGTTTGTAATTCCCGAGAGCGGGAGGTGGATGACTGGAGGAGCCTGTTTGAGCAGGCGGATAAGCGGTTTCGATGGCAGGGCGCCTGGAAGTCCAGTGGCAAGCTGTGGTTTATAGAGAGTATATGGGAGCCTTAGATTCGTGTTGTCGAGTTGATGCTTCTACACGTAGCATAGTCAGCCAGCATGTGGATGATGCTTGTGCGATTGTTTGAATAGATATTCTATGTCGTGTTCTGTATTAAATTCCGTTTCTAGGATAAAATGTAGTTTTCTGTACAAAAATGGCCATTAAACAATAAAGAATTACCAACATAATATACCCGCGCTCCTCACATCTTGTATGTAATTCCAGCCAACGGAGCCCTCTTGGCAGTATTCTTCTCAGAGTTGACCACCATGGCCACATGGTGACTCAAAGCAACCAAGTCACCCGATCTATCAAAGACAATAACCTCGACGTCAAACCGACCGTTGTAAATCTGCTTCGCCGACGTTCGCACAAAGAGCCACCGCTCGCCCTCAGCCGGCAACGCCTTCTTCACCTCCAGGTTCATAGCCAACGTAGGATACCACAACGCAGTCTTGCGCGTGAATTCGCCTCCCGCAACGGGAGGATCGTCCTTAGATCGAGGACGGTGTAGCTCGGGGATGAACGCCGCCGTGCAGTCGACGACGAAGCCCAGGGATGTGGCTTTCAATGGCTCGCCGTTGCTGGTACACATCCACAGGTCAAACGAGGAATCAGTCCCGGATTTCGCAAAAGCGGCGCGGTTGTAAAAGAAGCGAAGCTGCTGCACGGCAGTGACTCTCCGCTGAATCACGAGATCCAGGGCTCCCCATTCCGGATCCTTGTTGGCGAGCATCTTGTCAAAGTCAGCCGGTGGTGACAACCGAGGCTGTAGCGACCATCCCGTGGGCAGACCGATGCCGTTTTCCGCGGCGATGCTCCTGTTTGTCAAATACGCAGCGACGACTCTCTCCGATTTTGGCGTTCCTGATTGCGAGCCCCTCGAGATCCATGGCGCTTGGGATAGTAGATTGCCCTGGTAGAGCGTGATGTGCAGCACGGAGATGGAGCGGCCGGGCTTTACTTCCTCGACGACGAGAACAGCCGGGCCGGAGATGGTGCGGTTGAGAAACTCCCAATGAGCGGTGATTGTGTCTGTGAGGTTCTTGTGTGCGAGATATTCTTTTGCTACACGCAAGAAGACGGAGGCAACGTAGCCGCCATTGGGGACTGAGGTGATGGGTATTGTTAGATTTCATGTGATAGTAGCGACATAATGTGAGAAGGTTGTATTATACTTACCAGCGCCTATGCAGAAGCTGGGCGAGAGATTGGCAGCAAACGTCCTGTCGTCAAGCCTTCGAATGGCGGTTTCTTCCTCCAGAGAGGCGGGAATCTTTGCCTCGGCAGTCATTTCTCCTTCTCTATCTCTTATCGACTTGAGCCTCAAGTTGTTGATGAATGTAAGTTGTCAGTTAATACCCGACGGCAGAATCACTTCCGGTTTTCGTCACTGATTGTTCCGCTGTGTTTCAGTATAATCGTCACAGCTGTGTATCACCCAAAGACACCGACACCGATAAAAGGCAAAACTAATCACGAATTTCCAGCTTTTGAATGCCCTCGCAACCCCGTGCATATCGCCGGTCCGTTCCCGAACCGAGGCAACCCCACCCCCAGCGTTGGCGATGGTATCGGCTTGTTTACTAACCAGCTGAAACTGGAATATGCCTGTTTCGATGTAGATTGAATGCTGAGTGGCTTCTTTAGTGGCTTAGGAGTTTGTTTCCAGAAGGGGAAACGAACGGCTATGGTGGATTCGGCTGGTAAATTCGATATTACATGTGCTAACGCTTTGATTTTGCGGGGAAATCTTGGTGAATTTGGGGTAAAAAGAAAGGCCGACATGATCAATACCCGGGAATACACCATCAACACCCAATGAGATTGCACTTTTCAAACGCAACTATAGAAGGATAATTCAGTCTTAGTTACACTTAAAGATATGTAATAATCTACCATGAACAATCTTGCTTAACTTGATGTCCACTAGTCTCTTTGCTCTCGGACCCATACGTGCAAGGTGTGCACAGCATTTTTAACCTCACCTGAAACCTTGGCGGATTATTGGGATTAGGTTGGCACATGGTAGAACATCAGATTTGTTCACACATTATGGATCTCACCAATGACACCACCCAAAGCTTCATAGAGTAAAAACTACGGCAGAAGGATCGGCTAGTTTTCACAGCGTTCTTAACTTCGCCCAAGGCCTTGGGATATGATTGAGACCCAATCATTGAGCGTCCAGCCCCATAGCCGCAGAGCCTCACCGCGAGCTAAAACTTCACAGCATTCTTAACCTCTCCCAAGGCCTTGGGGATGATTGAGATAATTAACCTCCGGCTAGAATCCCTTGCCAATGGAATCCAAAATATCCACCGAACAAGGACCCATGCCGAAATTACAAGTAGGCATATTTTCAATTTCCAAACGATTTATTATATTCTAAAAGGTATTAATTTGACACATACATGCGCGTCATGCTAACTCGCTGGTCTGCACTTTTATGCTCTAGTCTCTTTGTTTGCTTGTGGTCTCTCATCGTCTACTGGCGCAAATTTAGACATCTTTCTTAGCGTCACGCCATACTTCATAAACAAAAATGGCACGGGAATGGCAATGACCGCAACGCCTCCCAACAAAGACATTGCCGGCCCGACTCCCAAGTTGTTGAACATGGGCGTGGCTGCCAGGGGAAATGAAGCCGCCAAAGCGCTTCTTAGGAGTGTGTTGGCGGATGTCGCACTTGCAGCGTATAAGCGGTACGTGTCGACGAGGAAGTTGATGCATTGCTGGAAGATGATGTTGAAGCCGGCTCCGATAAAGACGGCTGCCAATACGGGCACGACCCCTGGCACTCATGTTAGCATATCGGGATGATCATGATCGAATCTTACTGCGTCACAAACTCACAATGAATCTTTGGATTGGCCGTCCATCCAAACCAGAACAAGCCAATGGCAAAGACGATGCCACCGACCGCCATTGGAGCGCAACGGGCCTCTGGCACGGGCTTCCCTCCCGCAGCGTCGACGAGTCGTGCGTATCGTGGTTGATTCGCCAAGTTGACAAGCATGGCGCAGCCCACCCCAGTCAAGAGTGCCAGGAATGGCAACGAGCTTGTTACCAAACCCCATCCCCTGTGTTGGGCGAAGACAATGGGGAACACCTCCAAAGTCATGTACAGCAGGCCGTAGACAAAAGATGCGTATAACGCTATGCACGTCACCATCGGCTCCGTAAATAACATGCGAAGAGGGCGAGAGAGATGCTTGGTAACGATGATTTTGGGCGAAAGCTTGGTCATTTCGTGAGGGTGGTAGTATGCCTGGTTTCCCGTCTCTTTACGCAGACGCTCCGCCTTTCTCTTTAACAACACAGGAGCATAAGTCTCTGGCAAAAAGATCAAAATTATGGTGGTGACCGTAAATGTCCAGATAGCTTGGATGTACTGGGTCCAACGCCAACCAAGGTGAGGATTCACCGTCAGGGATGCGCCGATAACAGGACCCTGGAACTTGTTAAAACGAGGTTGACCAACGAGACATTGCAGGGATGCATCATACCAGAGTAGGGCCGCCGACAACAGCAAGGGCATAAAACACCACCGCGGTGCCGCGAACTTTCGGGGGCCAGATGTCGCCCATGATTGCTCCCACGTTGCTCACCGGCGACGAAGCAAACAGTCCGGCGAAATACCGTGTTATCAGAACGGACTGGATGTTTTGGCTTGTTGCCGCGCCTATTGAGAATAACCCGACTGCCATCATTGGGAAGATTAGAGAAACTCGCCGACCCCATAGCTCAGAGATTGGCGCCCAGCAAAGCGGCCCAAACGCGAACCCCAGACTGCTCAGTATTGCGGTTAGAACTATGTAACTTCTGTGAACGGATTAAGTGAAAGGCATTGACTAACATGTAAAGCGAGATGCAGAGGACCGAAACCTCGTGACCGATGTGAAAGACCTTTTGGAGCGTCGGTTCGGTGGGAGCCATTATGCTTGATCCCACACTGGCTGCCATGGCAATCATTCCCAATTGCAAGGTGATGAAAGCCCTGTACGGCGTGGACCAGTTGAATGGATTGGCGGGCTCATTTTCATCCCACTTGACCAGAATCGGGGTTGGGGTTGTTGCTTCATCTTCTGCTGGCGAAGTGCTTTCTTCATGCAACAAGGTGGTCATGAGTGATCTGTGTTGTTGGATAGAAGACGCGTCTTGGATGAGAAATAAGAGGCAACCAGCTCAGAGTTTCAATGTACTGTGTAGCCTAGAAGATTAAAAGAGAGTTTTAGAAGTAAAGCGAGAGGTGTGGCAAGCAGCATCTAAGAAGAGCTAGCTACAATCAATAGAGATTTTCATACACTAAGAAGAGGGTGTGTGTCAGATGAAACATGAATCTAGAAGTTATCCAGGGTGAATGAAACGAAAGAATCTTTTCCCCAGGTTGTGGTAGAGATGTTGATAACTCTTCATATTTTTCCATCCGCGTCTCTTTGCGGGACTACCCAACCGGCCGGAATGGATTTCCGACGCAGGGGCAAAAGCCGTGACTGAATGCCTTTATAGCGTCATACGTTTTGTAGGCTACGGCAGTTTTGGTTCCGAGATATCCGCAGTAGCCGCTGGCTATTAGCAATAAGAATGGTTGAGAGTATTACAAGATGTTACAAGACAAATCAACGAGTTTGATCGTTGTTGCTTTATTGTGATCTGAGCATTATTATATATTCGAGAAATTTCCAGTCGACCTTCAGGTTTGTCTCTCAATTGCTCCTTCATGTCTCTCCTTTGATGTTATGTAAGACTGGAGGCGTAGCGAAACAAGTTGCAATTCTATGTGACCTGGTTTCCATATGTCGACAGACTTACCAAGGTATGGGCTGTAATGGAAGCATAGCTCAATTCTAAAGAGTTACGATAATTTTCATTACTTGGATTGGAGACTTTTAGATCATTTTCTCATAACAATAGTAGAGAAATATCGAGATCTCAGCTGGCGGCAGAGGACACTCTGTGTTGGTCGCCGCAGCAATTCTCCCAGAGAGCAGAACGAAAAGTTAAATCTAGCGGAAAGCCTACGCTATTATTTTGAGTTGGATGAGTATTTCTATTTTATAATCACTTCATAACCCTTCTTTTTTACCATTGCAAAAGTGAAGCTTTTGCGGCTAATGCGGATATTGCGGACCATAATCAACGCCCAGCCGGAACGCCCAGCCGGAAAGGTGGGTAAACGCCCCCCGAAGCCGTGAACTATCCCCGATCATAAGCAGATCAGATAAGCCGAAGAGATTATCATTCTAATCAGCTTTATTGAACAGTTGAAAGAAACGAATCATAATCGAATCTGAATCTCTGTACAAAGATGAGACTGGAAAGCACGACAATTGTGAAGACAATTGGTCTTCTTTGGGGGGGATTGGTCTGTTGATGCAATATAGTAGTTCTAAGACATTCAACCGTTTCTGGCTAAATGATGAATGGAGACGGCGACAACCAATTGTCTGCATACCATCTGACACCATTAGTTTGAACGAAGACACCATCTATTTCTTGATATCTGAGCTTCAAAATAATGATGTACCTGTAAGTTCATCATGAACAGATAAGCAAAACAAGGTCTGCAACGCTTGATCCCCCATCTGCCCATAACCCAGACCCTACTCACTCAAACGTCACCCGAATCACCTGAATATGGTTGTTATTCGTATACGCAATCGTCAGCGTCTTGCCCGTCTCATCCAAAAATGGATACGCAACCCCGGCGTACACAAACCCTCCATCAATCGGCTCCGCCTCAAACACTTCTCGGTCTTCACTCCAGGGCCCTTCCAGTTTCGCCGCCGTTCGCAGTGCCACCTTTGGGCCATCTAGATGAACAGTCAGCTTAATCCCCTCATATACTTATCTCAAGCAAGTCTGTAAACCACTTACTCAAATGGACATAAATATAACACTTGAACCACTCGCTATACACAACCTGCCCCTGTCCAGCTCCCCACATCACCGCCGTCTCCGGATTATGCTCGTCCAACATCTCGCTCCGCCATCCCCTTGCTCTCCCCCACCAGTATTCATACTTGTCTAGATCAAACGCTTCTGTCGCCTTAACCCGCGTCTGGTATATATACTCCGTAGCAGGCCACTCTGTTATGGTCTTGGGTGGATGGCCCCAGGCGTAGATGTACTCGCTGTTCACATCTCTGTAGGTAGCAATGTCGCCGTACTTGGCCGTCGTAGAGCAATCCCACCACCAGCCGTGTTCTCCAAGGCGTTTGGTGGTAGTGGGAACACCATTTATAACTTCAACACGGGCGATGCCAGCGTGACGATAGTTTTCGTGTTCGTTCTTGATGTATAAGCGTGTCAGCATAGTTCAAACCGAACTCATTGGAAAACCCCTTTCACCCTTCAACTCAACAAGACAAGATCCAACAACTCACAATCAAATAGTACACCGCCCCAACGCCCTCCCCATAGCCATCAACCTCCACAAGACTCGTCCCCCCAAACCCAAACAAATTCGTCTCCCCCCACCGCTCCTCAAACGGCGTAAACTGCAACGGATGCGCCACCGGCTCATCCCCATTCAGATGCACAAACCTAACTACTAGCGGATCATCCGTCAACACTGCCACCGAGTTCCGCACCATGCCGTGGAATCCTTCCGGATCCGGGTCCAAATCCGGGTCCGTCACCCCGGGACTGCACCACAACGTGTCGCCGTACACGCCGAACCACTGGCCGCCGATGTGGCCCGCGAAGCCGAGGTCTCGGCGGACGGCCGTGTTGCTGGACTTTTGCTCGCCGAGGTATTCGGTGGAGAAGCCAAGGATGGGGTTTGAGCCTGCTGGTTGGGTGTTGTCGATGCCGGACCAGGTTTTTGGCTGAGGAGTTTGGGGTTGCTCCTCGGGCTGAGTGGTATCATCGCTCTTTTTCCCAGTTAGAGTCTGGAGTAGTTTTTTGAAACCCGCCATGGTGATGTTGAGAGTTGTAACTATGGCTTCCGCGACAAGTACACGATTGGAATATGAAAGACAGTGGAAGTAAAACACCTCTAAACTAAAACCACTTTGCTGAAGTATCAACCATTCACAGCCGAAACGAAGGTGATTGATACGCCTTATAAGAAGATTAAGCTCCGTAACGGCCATCCTTCCCCACACCGGCGACGTCATCAGCCGTCTGATCTAGGAACCGGAATATTCTGGCATGTGAAGTGGAGGCTGGCGGCACGGCTTCAAGTGTCCGGTCAAATAGCGATCCATCGCGGAAGCTTCCGGACGGCTAGCGTCTCATGTGGTGTAAACAGGGGATTCATTCTTAGCAATATTCAAAATTCTCTATTTTTGGGGGGTATCTATCAAAGACTGCTATGCTCCGCGCATGTTAATGTTAATGGTAATGATAATGAGGACAAAATCCTGCTTTTTAAACAACAGCCTTCTCCAACAGTCGTAAACATCGTCTCGTGTCATCCGGCAAGGGAAACCAATAGGGATAGAGTGACCTTAGAGCCGAACAAACACCTTTCCAAAAATCTCCCTCGCCTTGACTAGGTTGATGAGACTCATCCGCTCATTGTCCAAATGTGCCGAGTCGCTGGCACGTCCGCAAGGCAAGTGGGCTGCCGGCGCTCCGAATTCCTTTTCGAGGAAGCGGATGGCTGGGATGGAACCACCTTCACGAATGTACAGCGGCTTCTTTGGCTTGCACATGGAGGTGCACGTAGAGGGGTCGGGCGACTCCTGGCGAGGTGCCTTGCTGTCACCATTTTCGCCTTGACTCGGCTTTTGGGCGACTCCTTGGTGTGGCTCAAAGCGTTCAGGCCAAGCCTCCACGATGGCATCACACAAGGTGCGGAAAATATCGTTGGTCGGATCACCTAGCCACGGCTCAGCTTTGTTGTCGATGCAAATCTTCATCCGATTCTCCGACTCGAGGCCTGCAAATTCTCGTTGTAGGAAGCTTGTAAGAGCCGTCGCCACTACATCCACTTCTTGCCCTGGCACCAGTCGCATGCTGATATGCGCATTGGCATGGCTGCTGACTAGACTGCCGTCCGGCCCGGAGACGTTGTACCGATGAATTGTCAAGTTTGGTTCCCGCCATCTCGCCAGGAGTGACCTCTTGATATCTGCCTCAGAGACAGCCTCTGTGCTGCGGCGCAGAAGGATGGAGGCAATGTCATCGTAGCGAGCCTCTTCCTCTTTCGTCACTGGTGGAATACCGTCATAAAAGCCCGGGATCAAGACTCGATTGCCACGGCCCTTTAGTCTTGACAGGACTGTTGTGAGGTCTGAGAGGGGCTCGTCATTCATATGGGAACCATCGACACCAGAATGTGAATCAGGGCGCGATGAATCGACGCAGACGGTAGCGTGGAGGACGCCGCGAAGCCCATATGTCAGACATGGAACCTCGTCATCCAACCAGTAACTATTGGCTAGCAGGATGTAGTCCACAGGTCCAACCCGCTCCTTGTTCATCTGGATGACTTTTTCGAATCCCCTGGATCCACATTCTTCTTCTCCCTCGATTAAGAAAATGACGTCGTTTTCTAGCTTCTGCGCTTGCATCAGATCCGTTACGGCGAACAGTGCGGCGAGAATAGGGCCTTTGTTGTCGCTGACACCGCGTCCATAGAGAAATCCATTAGTTCCGTGGACGGTAAAGGGATCAGTTGCCCATTTACTCTTGTCGTTGTCGGCTGACACCACATCGTAATGTCCATAAAACAGAATTCGCTTCCGTTTGTCGACAGCCTCCTTCTTCCCGGAGAACTTTGCTAATACGACAGGGTTGTGCGACTCCCCTGTGCTGAGCATTTCAACATATCCGCCCATGCGCTTAAATAGTGCGCCGAGATATGTGGCGCCTTTGCGACAGTCTTCTGCAAATTCAGGCCGTGACGAGACAGTCTTGTACGAGACAAACTCTGTCAGGGCAGAAAGAAGGACGTCGTCTTCGCCTTGGCTCTTGGAACTTGATTGCGCATCTGCTTCATCCTTGATATTCCATACACAGATATCGTTATCGTTGGCTCCCGTGATGTAGTAGCGTTCGTTCTTGTAGGTTGAGCAAGCTGATGCTAAGATTTTGCTCTTTTCTTTTCCGTTGTGTGCTTTCCACTGATGAAGACACTTGTATTTTTCGGTGACATTCCTTGACACATGCTGGTAATTCCCGTAATGCGCCGTGCTGAATTTCTGCAGAGCATGTTGTTAGTGGATGTTTGGAGAAGGGGGGAAAATCCATCGAAGGAGTTTAATGTGACAAAAAAGGGAACTCACATTGGCCCAACCGTCAGCAGAAGTAGTCCAAAGGTATCCCCAGCCCATCTGCAGTGACATGATGTCGTGGTTCTGCGCCTTTATCACCCTCAGCCTCTGGGCAGTGTCCAGGTCCCAGAGCTCCACGATGCCGTCAAGCTTGCCGGCATATAAAAAGGAACCATCCAGTGCCAGAGACAGCACCGATTCGCCATCATCAGTACCAAGGGACATAATCTCTCGAATGCCGCTGCGCTGGGGATCGTCCACATCGCTTCTGCCGGGTTCACCAAGGCACCAAAGTTTGATTGTGCCATCTCCACCACCCGAGATCAGCACCTCTTCCTCGGGGCCAGCTTCCACAGTAGGTCCCTTTGCAATGAGCATGCAATATATGTATCCGTAGTGGGCAAACTTGCGAACAGCACCACTGTCGATTTCCAGGGTACATTTGGCTTGGGGAATCAGTCCCCATTTATCCTCGCTCCGTCTCGGGGTGCTCGTTCCGCCAATGGCTTTGGAGTCAAAGAACCGATGGCTTCTTCGGTCGGGATGTCGCTGGGAGTCGGGAGTCGACTTTGTGGTCGGATCGCTCAGGCTGACCCATTGGATCGTCATATTCTGTGCTCCAATGTACAGTGTGTCGTGTTGCGGGCTGTACGCCGTAGAGAAGATGTCACCAACATCGTGGTTGCCGTAGATTTCGTAGAGGCGACGGAGGGATTTGGGGCACCACACATTGATGATGGGATCGCAGGCACTCGAGAACAGGTAGTTGCCGTCGGGCGAGAGAGAAAGCGACATGACACTCCGCTTATGCGCCTGGATTTGCTGGACCTGGTGAAAGGTAGACAGCGACCAGACGACAATCTCGCCATCTTGCGTTCCAGCATAGATTGAGTCGTGCTCGGGGCTGACGGCGAGAGCAAGCACGCTGCTGTTGTGCTTGAGGCTGTGAAGCAGCTCTGGCGGTGATTCCGGGCATTCGGAGGCTTCAAGCGTCGGCAAAACTGCCATGGCGGCCGGATCGGCCATGAGTGAAGGCATCGTGGCTGGAGTTTAATGATTAGAATTTCCTCGCGCAGCAACTTGCAGTCTTGAATGTTTGACTGGAATTTGAGGATGGCGGGGCACGCGAGCGGCTGCAGCGAATCATAACATGAAGAGCGTCTGAAGGACGGGAATAGGAGGGAATTGGATTTTGCGGCGAGGTTCGAGTCACACGCGCTCTGAGGTAAGATATTAGAAGAAGCGCGCGGATCGCGAATTGGCAGTTGCTGGATGTTTGAATGGGGAAAAAGAGTTTGCCTCTATTGTTGCTGAGGTGAGGCCATGACTCTGACGATGACGTGCTTAGCGCGGTATCGGCGCCATCTCAGCGTCCCTTACAGAGGGAGGAAGATGTGGGAGTCAACTGAAGCTCCCTGTAACCCCAGACCTTGTCAGGGGTAACGCCAGTGCAGCCCTCCTTGAGCATCTCGAATCCAGATCGTCCCATTTCCTCTGTATCATGAATGACGAGATCGCTTCCTCTTCTTCGCGATTGAGGCTCTGGCTTTTGTCTTCGGTCTTTCCGTCGCAATACTACCGTGCTGACACTACATCTGCACAGTGCCTGATCTAGATCGCATCACTTGGTGCTTCTGCTGGATGCAACACTGTGCGTGTATCTTGGGATTGGGTGGATGTTTTGTGTACCTAGGTATGATATAAAGGCTGGAATGTCGTGCAAGTTTCAATCCGACTCACCAATGATTCTTCGCAAGAGACTATCAGCACACTGCTTCACAAATTGATCCTTGACTGCCATGTTGTCGCATTTAAGACATGCTGCAGCCGGCCGTGGTTTCGCCATCTGGTGAGTGTCGTCTGTCAAAACATATAGGACAAGGTGGTACTTTTTGCTATACGATGCACAGCAACAAATGACGGAAAATCAGGGGTGAGCAGTATATTTATCTTTGCATGAAAGACCAAAAGAATAATCAGGATAATCGAAAGAATAATCAAAATAAAATAAATAAACGGCCACAGAGCTCCACGACCGTCCGTCGCCGTCCGTTAATGGCCATTGCTCGCGGCTGATCTGAGCGCCTCCTAAGCACACTATTTTCTGCTTACCGTCGTGTTGGCTCTGCATCTCCGTAGGCTTATGCACGCAGTTGAAACCTTGATCGTTAGAATGTTCTTTTAACTTTGTTGGCCGCGTATACACGTAGTCATGGATGCTTTTCTACCCAGGCAGATACGGGAAAGACGAAACACTAGTTGAGAGTAAGGGGCCATTTCGAGAGCTGAGAGCTGATCAACCGCCTCCCTTATGACAGGGACGGGCATGTTGTTGGTCTCGTGAACAGAGCTCTTTCTCGCATATGAGTCGTGTAGAGAGTGAGCCATGACCACCACGATAATCCATGAATGGAATGTATGGAAAATTCGACCAGGGCATATGCTCGTGATGGGACAAATTAGTCGATGCTGAGCTACCTACCTATGCGGTTACCATTTCGGCTCTGCTTTGGCTTCAAAGTCGTATACAATAATGAGCCCTGTATCATGGAGGCACGTGTAGGAACGGCCTCTATGACATGGAACCTAGACTTTGGGTAAGATGCCCCCCTTTCGCGTCCTATTTCCCCTTCCAACTTTCCGCCACCAAGTGGTCCTGCTAAAGGCGTGTCACAACAGCTTCCCATAACCTTAGTGATGTCTTGTGTTGCAGCATCAAGTCGTCAACTAGAGCAAGAATAGTCGAGAAATCATGCCATGAAGGCAACTGTGGGCGGGAATTGTTGCAAGTCGAAACCTAATCGGGGCTTCTTCGGGGTCAGGAGAGGGGGGTTATGGCATCCATGGAGGAGAGGCTCAATATCTGCGCTGCATAAAAAGCATATCTCAGCTTCAAAAGCTGAAAGACCATCTCGTTTGCAATTCACACTCAAAAGAGACAACAACGTGGACAAAATGCACATCTACGCCTTTCTCACGCAGCTCATGGGCCTTACGAACGTCGTAGCCGCAAAGAGCTACTTTACCATCACCCTTCATGCGCCTCAATATGCAGTTCTCAACGGCAAAACCATCAATGCTCGGGACAGGTCCTTCATCGTTGGTGCTCAAAGCCCCAGCACACGCTGTGACCTCAAAGATCTTGCCCAGTGTCCAGCTGGTGATAGTACACTCGTCAACGATGATATGTCGTTTCTTGCCGTAAGTCCAGCCACATGAGAGTCTTTGAGCAGTCCCCACGTTGTCCAGGCTAGACCAGAGTATTATACTAATGTATTCCATGCTACGTGTGCATAGTCGGCAGCTCCTGGTGGTCAATTCATCTACGTCGCTCCGGATGGTTCCATCAGCTACCCCCCGGCTCACTCATCATTGCGTCCTCCAGGCGCCCAAGTCGGCGGCTTTCACCCGTACCTAGCCCCAACTGAGAATGGAGAATCTGTCCATGTTCTCAACTGGCGATCGAATGATGGTACGGCTGGCTTATGGGCGTGCCCAGTTTCCCCAGGAGCACCTATTGCTTACCAGGCAGTGCTCAAGGCGGCAACCGCACGATTCAATGGCCTGGGATGCCTCGCTGTTGACGGTATCCGGATCCAACCAGCTGGGAGTGCCTTTGGGGCTTGGGAGTATACTTGAAAATCTTTGCTGGTTGAGATAATATTGATGTCGTGCTCAATAACATCCGAAATCTGTGCGCCTAAGCGCGAGCACGGCCCCGATATTAATGCAGGGAGCGATGGCATCCGTCATATGAGCTGTAGTGTTCTAGTATGCTCTGTTACAATCAATAAATTGCTAAGATTCTTTCCGTTGGCCTATATTTAATTACATGTGGCCTTGATGCTTAGGATTCGCCGCTACTATATGCACATAGCCGCTCATTACTGGTAGACATGGGGCTGGCATTGTCAATGCACACTCAGCTAGGCATCATGAGATACGCGTGGGACGAATCAGGCGTTGCCATTTACCTGGCAATGATTTCACAAAGTATTTTAAGAATCTTGGCAGCTGAATTTGCTTACTTGACAGGATTTGAAGCCAGCCCGTCACATTTCGCCCTGCATTCCGCATGCTACAATTTTAACTATATAAAGTTGATCCATCTTCGAAACCATTTCTTGAGAAGCACTCAAGTCATCTACCGCAACTTCTGAGGCAAGAGATACCAGAGGATTACCACAAGATGACTTCATTCGACTCAATACCGGATGATAATGAGAACGCCGAGGACCCATGTGAAGAGACCTCACCGATCCTACATAACTGGGACGGCCTTGTCCAGCCGCCACCCAATCAGGTAGATATCAAATTACAAACCCTGATGTACAAACTTCTCAATCAGCTCGACTCAGATAACTGGAATGACACATTCAACGAGACGGATCGCTACTGTCATCCCAGTGATGCAGTAGTTCGAACCTACGTTAACCAGATGAGAATTGGCCTCGAAGCTCTCCTAGGACATGGCCCAATCACACGTAAGCAGAGTTGGTCGGATGCTGTGGCATACGCCCTCGCTGTAATACAAGAGCCTCAAGACTCTGTGCAACGCTCAAAGGCCACGTGGGCTAGATCATGCTCGATCATTCATCGAGAACTGATGAAGCGATTTGGCCAACAAGTGAAATTTATGGCTGCTCAGGGGTGTACTCAGCTAGTATCTGACCATTATCTTGGTAAGAGGCTCAGTGTGTCACACGTTGATAAAGAGGCAAGCTTTCGCCAGCAATTCCTCAGGTTGAAGCCGAGCCTCGCATACTATCCCAATAGCAGCCCCTTGGCGGTCGGAACTTATGAGAGTGCCTTTCTTTCCTGCTCTCTGGTGGCATCGGCTTGGCTCCCTCTTGAGGAGGCATTGAAATACGCAGCCATATGCCACTTATCGGTATGTGATGACTATTGGAACTTTACCGGTACAGAAACCGAAGTTCGACTCCGATTGGTCGCCCAGTCAATTGGGGCTGCTTTCGACTTTGGTGACAGAGCAATCAATGTTCTTATTGATGGTACCGCATTACAAGCCGTCGGGTCGAGCAACGAGGTGTCTCTGCAGTCTGCTATGGCTTGGAGGGCAGCAAGTGGCGGCGCTACGGCATACAATGGCCATATACTTGGGAATGATACTCTCGAAGACGGCCTCGTGGCACCTCAAGTGATACTTGCAATTCACGATTTGTTCGACTGGAGAACCGACATCGCAGCTGGAAACTCTGAAAACGGCTTCTTTGTTGCGTATGGGCTTGGGATTGCTGATCCGTTTCACGCATATCTAGAGGCTGCGTTGCTCCTTGCGTGTTCACACCCGAGATCTGGCGCCTACGCAATTGCTTGCATCACGATAGCAGCTTTTATTTCCTGTCGATATTCATCATATAAATATTTAGCTGTAGATATGGATCTTCCAGGGCCATGTCCTAGATGCGTTGAACTTCTTCAAGCACTGACGGAAAAGGCAGGCTTTGTCTGGGCGCCAAAGTCGCCCCCAAAGAGTTTTGAAGAGGGAGAGCAAGTTCGCCGACTGTGCCAGCTTTGGGCTGATCGATATGAAGAAAACGGTCTGATTCAAGAGGGACTTGGTTGGTTTCAGAGCCTCGTGGCTACTGGCACAATACGGATATTTGATGCACTTCTCAAGATTCCTGAGATTGACAAGGCTGCTGGCTGGGTTTAGGGCAAAGCTGCCTCCATGCAATATATTTTATTGCGAGGTGGTACTATTTATCCCTGTACTATTCCAACGATCATCAAAACACTGTTTATGCCCAGTCAAACTGGTGTCCAACCAATTTGGCTGCTCCAAGATACAGAGAACAACAGTCATGGAGCGACACCATTTCCAATAGCCGTCCACGGAAAATTGCGTCCCGTCATCTTTAATTCTCGCCCGATTCCATGCCATGAGACTGGGTCCTATACTTGAAAAATGTCTGGCGAACGCTTGCAGCGGTTCTGTTGGAAAATGCCTCCTACACCCGAGTTTCGTTAGATATTTGATACCAACATTGAAGGTGCCTTGCGAGGAGATAGGACCATCTTACCGCAATCAACACCCAGCTCATCCTGTCCTCTCTCATTCTAATAAGACTTTCAATCTCATTTGGTTTCCACTTCTTTCTTTGAACTTTGTGACGAATAATGGGTTCCATTGTCACAAACGCGCGTGCTTTCTCTTTCTTTGGCCGGGCGTCAGATTTCTGTGCATTTGGGGTTTCATTACTGGCGGGAGAACGAATTCTGTCTTTCGCAGTCTGCTTCTCTTCTTGTGCGGGGGATTGTTCAAGAACGGTTTCTTGGGAGTCATAAGATGATTCACGGGCTGTTCTGCCAGAGTTGGCGAGATGCATTCCGTGTGTCTTGATCGGTGGCCTAGAACAGGGCAACGGAGTCCTTCCAGCAGCCAAAGCCCTTCGCACCCAGATAGGTACGGACGAATCGTCGGGTTCATCTTGGAGAGTTGAATCGGTAGATTCTGACATTGGACTGCTGGTCCCATCCTGACCAGTGAGATTCTTGGGTTTGTCTTGGAGAGACGACGCCTCTTTCTCACGGGCTGGGCTAATATCCATGATGGGTTCGGTAGCGGAAGCGTGCTGCGGGAAAGATTTTCTGGGGGAAGTAGAGAGCTAAGAATGAAAAGGAAGGATGAATTTGAAACAAATTGAAACTATTGAGAAAAGTGATGTGGGTTGTGAGCAGCTGGTGAATCACTTTTGAAGGACCGCTTACGGCTGGCGTTCGCCTCGAATGTTGTTCGAGTGTCGCCCCAAGAAGCTTTAGTAGCCGTTCTTCGTATCAAGGGACAAGAGGGATAATAGGAAGAGAATATTATATGGAAGGCATATCTCATCAGAAATGTATAATCTTTTGCGCGGCATCTTGGCGGTATTATACTTTTGTATGAATGCACCTGAATAGCTGCGCAAGTATGATATTGTTTATTGTGATAAATCGGCCGTAACTATCAGAGAGTCTAATTCTGCCCCTTTCTAAAGAAGGGGGAAAAAAATGATTCTACAGTATTACAAAATCGTGAAATACGACGAACCTGCTATTTGTCTTGAATACCTATGTTCAGAATGGTGGAGATGTGGTGATTTTGAAAATGAACAGCCGAAACACGCACAGTGCCTGGTGCTAGTAAATACTCGTATACACCGCGCTCTCTTTATCATACAAGAAATCAATTCGTGATACACCATAAATTCTATTCTATATAACTATGTTGAGGCCGCAGAAACGATACATGTACATACAAAGCCCGATGGAAGAGCTTCGATTGTACCCATGCGTGATATGGCCACCCCGCCTCTCAAAAGAGTCAAAAGCCGGAAGAGCATGTGCACAGCCGCATCTTTTACTTTCCCATCAGCTAGCTACCTATTCTTCTACTGCCTCGAAACCTGATAGCGGCTCAATTAACCTTTATCCGAAGAATCGACTGATGAGCGCGACTGTGGTTATGGCGCCTGGCCGTCCGGCGCCGCACTTGGCTTCTCTTCCCAGCGTCTTTCTCGCCGGAACCACCAGTGACACGGGCGAAGCGGATTGGAGACAAACTCTCACAGGCGCCCTATCTGGGCTCTCCATCACAATATACAACCCTTACCGCCCTGACTGGGATGCCACCTGGAGAGAAGACATCTCCGACAACCGCTGGGTGGAGCAGGTACACTGGGAGCTCGAGATGCAGGACAAGGCGGACATCGTCGTTGTCTTCTTTCACGGAGTCAGCCTGGCACCCATCAGCATGTTGGAGCTGGGCATGTGTATTCGATTTGGAAAAGCCATTGTATGCGCCATGCCAGATTACCCTAAGAGAGGCAATGTGGAGGCTGTTTGCAGGCGATATGGGGCCAAGTTTGTGAGCTCTGAACAAGATCTGAAGGATGCTGTGACGGAGAGGCTGAATTCAATGATTGCGGCACGGCTTGGCTGACTTGGCAATGACTTGGATACAAGATTCTATTTCATAATTCATTCTTGGCATCAGCTACATCTATTCAATGTAATCGAGCACATGTTCATCGAAGTAGACATGTCCTACCCTACCTACCTAGTAGTCATTGACGGAATATACGCATCTAACATACCTAACCTAAAGTGTGATGAAGGTTAGCCAAGATTCAGGATTTTGCGGCCTAACAATAACTTTGCATATCATGTTCAATGTTCTATCACGTTGAGGCCGTGGGGTGATTATAGGCCGTGATGAACTCTTTAGGAGAGAGGGGAACCTCTGATAGCATCCATCTCTCTTATCACCACAGACATCCACCCATGCCTGAATAGGTACTTGTAAGAGGCAGACCATGAGTGTGAAGCACTCATACAGGCATGAGCATACAATGAACAACATAGAGGCATGTAATATTATGATTTCTAACCAACTGTTTATGCTTCAGTATTTCCCATCTCGTTCACCATGACAACAAGCCACCAGCACCAGCCTCTTTTTCATGTCGTCAAATGTTGTTTTGCGCCACATGGTTCCTTCGTTTTTAAGCAGCCAAAAAAGAGCTGCAGATGCGCCGGGAGCTGAGCCCCACACCCCACACTGTGGCGGGGCTGCTTTCAGCGCTTTCTGTCGCATTCTTTCGCCTTCATGTACTTCCAATGTTGTTGCCCTGATCTCGTCTCTGCTGTCGCGTCTTCAACCGCTGCTTAAACTGGCGCAGATTTCCTTCTTCATATTTTCCTATCTCTTCATTGCTCATATTTAGCTAATTATCGCACCCAATCATCATCACCATGGACGACCAGTTCGGTGGCCGCACAGACGACGATCTGTTCTACGACGACTTCGAGCCGGTCGAGTCTGAGGCTGTTTTGATACAGGAAGACCATCATTATCAGCCTGAGCCCGAACCCGTACCTATCCCAGCCTCAATACCGGCTTCAGTCCCTGCTCCAGCTCAAGCTGCTCCAGCTCCAACTCAAGCTCCAGCTCCTGCGCAACAAGTTGCTCCGCAGCCAGTGTCAGCACCGCGGCAGAGCCAAGCTGCTCCATCACCAAAGCCCTCACCCGCTCCCGCTGCGGCAAAAAGCAAGAAGCCGCTTCAGCAAGGCAAAGGCCTCTCATCCTCCCGTTTCGCCGACAAGCCTGCTCCAAAGCCATCGCCAGCACCGGCAAAGGCGCAGGCTCCTACACAGGCCCCGAAACCAGCTCCTGCACCAGCTGCCACCGAAGCTCCTATCCAAGCTCCCGAGGAAGTGCCCGAGCAGTCTCCCCCTCCTCCCAATGCAGCCACCGGCCCCAAAGAGAAGCCTCAACGCTCGTCACCGTCGCAAAACACCGCTGTAAGCGCCGAGATTCGTGCTAAATCTGGCTCCAACCCGCGCCAGAAGCTCACCGAAGACGAACTCACTGCAAAGATGGAGAAGATGAAACTTCTATCAGCAGAGAAAGCACGCAAATTTGAAATGGCAGAGCAAGATGAGAAGCAGCACGCAGCGGCTTATGCGCGAGGGATGGAGGAGGCTCGCAAAAGAAGAGCCGAGGACGCAGACAGGAGGAAACGTGGCGAAGAGGAGAGGCGCAAGCTGGAGGACGAGCGGGCGAAGAACCGAGAGAGGAAACTCAAGGCCATGAACATCAAGGAGAATAGTTGGGACGAAGGCAAGCAGGCTTTAGCTGACGAAGAAGCCAAACAGGGCTTCCGTGGCGCAAACGGTGGCATCAGAGGAGCCAAGACTCGGGGCCTTGGTGGGAGTCGATTTGCCAGGGATGACGAGGCACCGGATGTCGATCGCTTCTTGGATGACCGCTATCGCGGTGGCGGTGGTCGGGGGCGAGGAGACCGTGGAAGAGGCGCCAACGGCAACGGTAGAGGTCGCGGCCGAGGTCGTGGTTCATATGATGGACCAGTTGGCGACTCTCGCCCGGCGAAGCAGCAACAAGTCCCTGCTGCAGACGACTTCCCTTCACTGCCTTCAGACAACACCAAGGCCAAGGCAGAATCGGAACAGAATAACAGTGCAGCATCAAAGCCTACCATGGCACAGGCGGCGGCAGCCCCTCCCCCACCTTTGCCTATCGTCCTGGGCGGCGGCAAGTGGGACGATGAGATGGAGGAACTCGACGCTTTGAATCAAGCTCAGTCATAGGATGAACGCAAGGTATCAAAGAAATGTGAGAACTTTATGGGCGGAAGACGGCGGTCGTTTTGATTTGGGTAGCTATGTGTCAACGCTCATTGAGGAAATTGTCAGAAAGCGTTGTAGGGCCTAGTCTTGTGATGTTGAACTTGAGTTGGATATACGATGATATGACAGGAAAGGAATTGCAGAAAAAAAAGCGTCTGTACCAGGAGAAGGACTACTACGGGGTCCCTTGGATATTATTATCAGTCACATTGGTTACTAGTTACTGCTACTCGAAGCGTAATATATTTAAAGAGAATCATGTCCAAAACGCCCTTTGATTGCGACTATGGTGAGCGACTTGCAGAATTTGAAGGGGGTATATCACTCCGTATTCCGAATCCTATATACGTCTTTTATCTCGTCCAGTAAAGTAAAACACCCCTAAACACAAGTATACCCTGATTATCTTCCGTAGAGTTCCAATAACGTTCCCTGACGCCGAGCTGCAATGCAAAGATATTAAGATGCCACGGTAGCTGACAGACGTTACCACCCGCCGCGGTAACCTCTTCCTCCCCCCCTCCGATACCCTCCGGGCCCTCTCGGCCCCCTGGGTCCTCCTCCCGGGCCGTCATCATCCATGGCGGGCCGTGACCTGCCCTTCATCTCCTTGGGGAACGCGTCGTACGTCTTCCGCATCTGCGCATATCCCAAATGCATCTTGCCGTAAAAGTGGTCGGCCAACCGGCGGTCGTTGTCGAGCCTGCTGAGGTAGGCGCCGCAAACGTCGCAGACCTGCAGCTTCTGGTGGCCGGACGGGCCCGACGTGTCGGACAGGGCCTTGAGTTCCTTTTCGCGCTCGGCTTTTTGCTGGCCGGCTTGGCGCACGCGGAAGAGCTCGTCCTGGGCGCGGGAGACTTCGCCTAGGGAGCCGAGGATTTCGACTTCGAGGAGGCCGCTGTTGATGGACGCTGTGAGGTCGGAGATGGTTTTGAGCTGGTTACAGAAAAAAGATGTCAACTATAGTTCATTTGACCAAAAGATTCCAATTGAGTGACAAGATGTCTTACCAGAGCATTGGTTTGCCGGATCTCGTCCGGCGTCTTCTCGAGACGCCTCTGCGCCGCATCGATTCGGCGATTGCACTCGTCAATGTACTTTTGCAGGTCGCGCATGTAATCGTACTCGAAGCCGTACTTGTGCTTTTCTCGGTCTGACAGCCCCTCGTACTCCGTCTTGAGGCTCTCGGCATGCACCTTGGGACACTGGCCGATATCCTGCTTGGTGTTTGTGAAGAGATCGTGCGGACACGTGCCGACGATGTACGATCGGCAAACTTTGGGGTCGTTGAGCGAGAGCTGGGCGGCGCGCGATGACGATGACGCGCCCATGAGCTGCTCGAGCAGCTTTCTCTGTTCGGCTGCCATGGCGTGCTGCGCTTTGGAGGATTCTGGGCTGCTGGTTTGTTGGTGAGAGTCGAGGTGATGAGCGTTTGTATGGTGTACTTTTTTAGATTCGAGATGACGGATTGAACTGTGGCTGGTGGTTTCTTCAGCCACTAGCTCGGAGCTGGGATACTTGCAGCTCACAGCACGTTGCCGCCTGTGGAGACTCTGGAACTGGGCTGGCCAGTGGAGGGAATCGGGGATTTCACTGCCAAGGTGCCCTGGACTTCTCCCACCATCTTGTGGCGCATGTGCTTGGCCAGTGTGGCTGCACCTGTCCCAAACAGTACGTACCGAGTCGCAAGGGAACGGCCCAGCTCCAATCTGGCAATATCAAGTCCAAACTTCAAGAGATGTAAATCTTGCCCGAATCGCGCCTGCGACTCGCGTATCCCTTCCTTTTCTCCTCGCTCTCTTTTCTTTTCCCTCCTTTCACGATGCGCAGCCTTTTGTCATTCTTACCTTTGATCATCCCCAGCGTCCTGGTATCTGCGACCGAGTACCACGAGCAGCTGAATCTACGGCCGCTGCCTCTGTCGGCACTCCTCGCGAGCTTCAATTTTCGAGCCAACACCTCAATTGCCGACTTTGAGACGCAGAACTTTCGACTCTTTCCACGGTCTCTGGGCCAGATCTTGCAGTATGCGGGCACACGAGAGCTTCACCTGAGATTCACGCTGGGGCGATGGGATGCCGAGAGCTGGGGAACCCGGCCCTGGGATGGGACGAAGGAGGGCGGCACTGGAGTGGAATTATGGGCGTGGCTGGATGCTGAGACGGACCAAGAGGCGGACGAGAAGTGGTTGACGCTGACCAATGCGCTGTCTGGATTGTTCTGTGCCAGTCTCAACTTCATTGACGGGACCAGGACTATTCGACCGGTTGTGTCGTTCCAGCCTGAGGGTGATCATCCCAACACGACGCTGGATAATACGAGGCTGCTGCATGGAGTGCTGCCCCATGAAGTGGTTTGCACGGAGAACCTAACGCCATTTTTGAAGATGCTGCCATGCAAGGGCAAGGCTGGAATTGCGAGCTTGCTGGATGGACACAAACTGTTTGACGCATCGTTTCAGAGCATGGCCATTGATGTACGGCCCATCTGCCCCTCGGAGGGGGAATGCGTTCTCCAGCTTGAACAGACGGTCGACATGGTCTTGGACGTTGATCGATCCAAGCGACCTCATGGTACGGATTCTACTGTTATGATGATGCTCGGGATTAACTAACTCGATCCAGACAACCCCATCCCAAGACCTCCCCCTGGCCGTGATCTAATCTGCGATACTTCAAAGCCCTACCATAAGCCAGAAGATTCTTGCTTCCCCGTGGACCATCTTCGCGGCCAAGAGTGGACGCTATCCCAAATCTTTGGGCGAACAATGAAAGGCACATGCCCCTTGACAGACTCCGAAACACCACCGGTCTGTGTGCACATCCCATCAACTCGCGACATCTTCTCCTCAGAAGGTGCCCATGAAATCAAGTACCCCAACAACGACTCTCTACGATGCTTCCACATCGAACAAGAGAAGGAATTCACCCTCATCTTGACCAAGCCCGAGGTCCCTGCTGACGGAGAAGCTGCCTCCCTTGGAATTGTCAAGCCGGAAACGCCTGTGCTGTACGCCGAGCGAAGTTTCACCGGCCACGGACAAGAACATGGCGGCGTGCAAGCCATTCTCACGAATCCAGGCGACGACACAGTGGAGTTTGTCTACATGGAATCTCTTCCCTGGTTCATGCGCGTCTATCTGCATACCCTTTCTGCTCGCATCTCCGGATCATCGCCCAACACCAACACAACCACCGAAATTGTCAAGCAGATCTACTACCGCCCGGCCCTCGACCGCGCACGCGGCACACAGCTCGAGCTCCTCGTCAGCATCCCTCCTCACTGCACCGTCTTCCTCACCTATGATTTTGAAAAGTCCATCTTGCGATACACCGAGTATCCTCCGGACGCAAACCGTGGCTTCGACGTCGCTGCTGCTGTCATCACTACACTGGAGCCCAAGGCCATGAACATCCGCACCACGAGCTTGCTTCTCTACCTTCCCACTCCTGATTTCAGCATGCCCTACAACGTCATCATATTTACATCAACAACCATTGCGCTTGCCTTTGGCGGCTTGTACAACATCCTCGTCAGGCGCATGGTCGGCGCAAACGAGGCTCCATCCGGAGCCCTCAAGGATAAAGTACTAGGCCTCTTTGAGAAGCTGAAGAAGAAGAAGACGGTGGTGGCAGCAGTGGCAGCAGGAGGGAGTGCAACGCCTGCCACAGGGAAAACTGAGGCGAAGTGATTTTCTTTTCATATTTTTTGTTGTTAGAAGTTGCATACATAAAATACAGAACATTTAGACTGCACCTTGGGATATTTTGACATCACCGAAACAGCGGCACAGGGAGACTTTTTTTCTTTTTTTTTTTTCACTTCATTTTACTTATTTGATATGGTAACAGGTTACCTAACTGCTTACATGATTCGAGAGACCAGCCTCCATTGTTTCCCTCCTTCAGCAGAGTTTGACTTCTCACATCCACGCTTCAAAAACACCTCTCATCCAAAAGTTGATTTCTCACGAGAAAGATATTTAGCAGACACCAGAGGGGATGGTGAAGCTCTCAGTTCGGGCGGTAGCAGAGTACCTGGCTCCGGATCCAAGACCACGCTTGGCAAAGGCAGTCCACAGCTCGCACAAGTTCTCGCCACCAGTCAAGGAGCGGTCGGCGTCGAGGATGGCGTCACGGGCAGAGACGAAAGTGGGCGTGCAGGGCTGGAGGCCAAGGCCGTTGAGGACGAGCTTGAGGGCGAGGAATTTGCCGTCGGTGGGCACGCCCTGGGAGTCAAAGGTCGGGAACTCGGCGTCGTTCTTGCCGTGCTTGTCGATGAGGTTCCAGAGGACCTCGTAGAGGATGGAGGCCCAGGTGGTGCCGGAGGAGTGGACCTCGTTCTGGGAGTTGACGGACTTGTAGGTGAGCGGGTTGGTGGTCAGGCTGGTGGAGTAGGGGTACTGGCGGATGCCCTTGACGTTGTTGTCGGCCCAGGCGCCCATGGGGTAGTCGGTGGCGCGGGTGTCGCCGGCCTTGAGGCGGATGGCGGTTGCGTAGAAGTCGCCCCAGCCCTCGCCCATGCCGCCGGCCTCGACGCCGGACAGGCAGCCGGAGTTGGCAGGGCCACCGGTGAGACGGGTGGACACTGATGATGTCCGAGTTAGCAAGGGGGCAGACGATACAGGGCAGACAGAGGGAGGGAGGAAGAAGGAGGGAGGAAGAAAGGCGATCAAGACTTACATCCGTGGGTGTATTCGTGGATGACAATGCCCTCCTCGAGAGAACCGTCACGTCGGGGGGTGGACACAGTCCAGATGTACATCCTCATGCGGCCGTTGCTGCCGTCAGCGGGAGTGGCAAAATTGGCGTTGTTGGTGCCAGATCCGTCCTGAGCGTTCAGGATGACAAAGTCATTGCCCAAGCCACCCTTGCCGTTGTTGTTGGCCTGGAAGTTGCCGGCAACCTCGTTGAAGCCGAGGACGTACAGCAAGTCGTGGTACTTGTTGGCAGTGTAGAACAACTGGGTGATGGAGGCGTCACGGTAGTCCGTGGGGTTGGTCTGGGTCAGCGAGAAGGGGTACTCAAATGCCCGGGTAGCGCTGGTTGGGCGGTAGTTGTTGAGGTAGTCGTTGCCTCCGTTGGGGTTGACCTGGGCAATGGCGTTGTTACCGCGTGTGGTGGTGTAGTTTGTGGTTCCGTCGCCGAACCAAGTGAAGGGGGAGGCATCGACTCTCCACGGGTCAGTGAAGGTCTTGCGGTCGCCCTCCGTGGGGTCGTTGAGGCCCCAGGGGAACACCTCGACGGTGGCAAAGTCGCTGACGTAGTCGACGACACCGTGGACCTCCTTGTTGGTGGCAGCATCGATGTAGGTGAGCAGCCAGTTGTCGACAACGTCGGTCTCAACTCGCCAGGTCAGGGACAGAGTTCCGTCCTCCTTGGCAATGTAGACCAGGCGGGCCTCGGGGTCGCTGACAGCACCAGAGGTGCCCTTGAGAGTGTACTTCTCAGTTCCCTCCTGGGCCTCGGCGGTGGCGCCTTCGGCCTGGATGGGGAGACCCAGGATGTCGACAGCACCCTTGAGGGCGTTCGTGGGGTCGGAGAAATCACGCTTCGTCAGGGGGCTCTCTGCGGGAATCTTGCCAGAGAAGAAGCTGTTTCCGTGAGAGAAGACTCTGCCATTTCGGCCAATCTGAAGCAAGACATTGATAAGTAAGGTTCTATCCAGTTGAGCCAGGGGAGGAGGTTCTGATTCGTCTCACTTACGTTGACCTTGAAGTCAGCATTGTCAATGTCAATGCCGTGGGCTGTCTGCTTGAAGTGGACGTGGCCAATGCCGTCAACGTCGATATAGTGGTCGGGAACGACACGGAATTCCGCATTGGGAGCAGCTCGCTTGACAGCATGGGTAGCAGTGGCGACGTAGTCGCGCTTGAAACCCTCGGCCTGGATAGACGCCTCCTCCTCGACGTGTGTCGAAGGAGTGTAGTCAGACAAGCTAGGCAGGCTGTACTTGCTGATATCAATGCCGCGCTTGGCCAAGCCAGAGGCGGTCTCCAGCTTCGGGGCGGGATGAGCGTGCACGTTGGCAGCAAGGCCAGTGAGGCCAAGAATGATAGCAGACTTCATGATGACGGAGAGGCAATCAGAGAGTTAAACAAGCTGGAGAGGCACCAGAGCGAGGACCGAATGATGGACCTTGTGAAGCAACCTGCTGGCTCATCTATTGGAATAATGAGGAGTTATTGGACCCTTTTATATTCATGACTTTCGACGACAGCATCTCGTCCATCTCGCAAGATGTTTCCTTCGGAGTTCCTTATCAGTATACAAAAGCCGGATGTTACACTCGAAGAAGAATGTGATCACGTCTCTCAGTCGAGATTCACAGCATCGCGAGTCTTGGCGACTAATTCACGCAAAGGCGACGAGCAAAAAGGAAGGTGTTGTCTCTCAACATTTTTCAACACCAAGAATTCTCTTGAGAACTTTTGCAACTATGGGAATTCCCCATCGCCAAGGCCCTTAGGGTGAACAAAAGTCCATGTTCAATGGCACGCAACGACATGATCCACGGCCAGGTTCGGCTGATTCGGGGAGCAAACAAAGAGCGGCAGCGAAGGCGAAATATCACCCAAGAGATTGCCCAATGGAGTGGTATCAAAGGCCAAATGCTTCTTATCGACGATCCTATACGAACTGAGAAACTCCTGGCGTTGACCAAGTTGTGGGCGATGTAACTATATCCCACGCAATGGATTTGGGCAACAAGAAGTTGGTCAGCTGCCTTTAACCTTGGAATCACATCTTTTTAGTCACTCTATAGGCTCCTCAGATGAGCAAAGCAAAGCGAAAAACTAATCGGCGGCTCTAGTCTGCGGCATCTCTTAAAGCAGCTTCTTTCTCGGGCTTAGACGATTCGCGACCCCTCAGCCATCGGGCATATTCTGTCGAATTGCCTTTGAGCAGCGGGGGGCAAGTTTAGCATTTGACGGCAACCATACGTGTTAAGCTTAACAAAGCGGCGCATGAATTTTCCACTCCTTTCCGGAGCCAGGATTTCCTATGGGTCGCTTAAAACAACGCGCATTATCAGAGAGCCAAGAAAACGACGCTACGGTATCGTGGGAGCAGTGTATTGACCTGCCAGATCGGGGCGGGATTCCGGGGTTGCGTTCCGATCGGCTGCAATGATGCCATTCACCGAGCTTATAGGAGAGGAAAGTTACTTTTACGAATGCCGGGATTTAGGTTTTGCTCCGAAGTAGGTTAAATTGTGGTTTTGAGTCAATAAATAAAGTGGTGGGGATGTGATATAGTATTCAGGGACAAGTTTATCTAGGAAACTATAGTATTATGCACATAGTATTTGCACAACCACTTGTCTAGTTTATCTAATCTACAAATGAATCTACATCTGAAACGATGGCTTAAGCAAGATGCCGTAGTGTGCTAATATAGATAGCAGCTCCAAATGAACCATCTTCATGCAAAGGGAAGATGACATCCAATAACGTAGCTGCGGCCGTATGAGTTGGGCCGACTAGGCTTTTTGAAATGCGACGGTTCCATTATCCATATCAATAGTTATTTAAGAGTCTATCTAGACCATCGCTTTTACTTTCCATTCTGCACTTGGTGAAGGATGCATGTAACCCCTTAGCATCGCATTCTCTTGGCACAATGGCGCCTAAACACGGCTTTCCCTGCCAGGAACGTGTGGCTGGGCGCGGATATCTATGGAATGAGACGGATTCTCATGCAGAATATCCGAAGGTTATATTAAAATCCCACGGCAGTTGTGGCGAAGATCCTGTGAAGATGCGGATGGTGTTGTTGAGCATCTCGTGTTTTCGGGTTGATAGGACGTCCGCTTAAGAAGCAACATTGGGCCGATTGGTTGAAAAGGAGGGATTCCGATTGAATACGAGATGTTAAAATAGATGAATAGGGAGATTAATTTGTAGATGATTAGCAATCTGGAGCAAGTGAACTGTCCATCACATTGTCTTTGTGTAGTGCAGGGTAGTAAACGGATCGATTGTCGTACGAGGCATCTGTGATATCTGAGGTTGAAGCATTGTGATTCGTCTTCTCTACACGCATTATTGTTTAATTATTTTGTCTTGCTATAACTCAATTTGATCATCGGATGACGAAACAATATCGTATCCTCTTGGCAGTGGAAGAGGCGTCCCGCAACAACGCGTAATACTACTCTCAACAAATATGCAAATTTCTCAATGCCCTATATCATTTCGTTCCGCATATTAATCTTGCATAAGCCAGGCTGATATCAAATTCAACATACAATTCTCAAAGGCAATAAAGCTTTCACTCAGTATAAACAGTCATAAATAAAGAAACAACGCATTATCTATTAAGATTCTAGAGCCCATAGAGAAGGGAGATGAAAAAGGTAATCAAATGGTATCTTAGTTACTATTATTTCACTACGGTATATAATAAAGATAGCATTTATCTCTGATCTCGTGTGATAAAGATAAATATCTTCTTTTTGAATCTAGTTCTGCTCAAATTATATAGTATAACTTAAATTCAACTGCCTTTGTTAACTTTCCTGATATGAGGCCCGTAGTACAGATGTATAGAAATAATAAGAATGTACTATTATTGCAACGGACTTTGGCTGGCGCGTGCCAAGGCATAGAAAATTATTGTTATATTCCAAGGCGAAAAAGACATGTAAAAGGTGGTTGTGTTCTTCTTTTATGATAGAAGTAGATAGTTTATGCTTCATTAGCTCATAAACGTGTTTCTTAAAAGTAAAATGATATCATCTCGCTGTGACACTGGCGTGCTCTTTAAATAATAGTTTAATACGTGTAGTAATTCCCCTGGATCTCTTAAACAAAATCTGAACAGCTTGAGATTACTCGTGGCTGTGGTACGCGGTGCTTTGAGCTCAAATTTACCCATTGCCATCCAACGTCGCTTCTACCCCCTCAACAAGAGAATAGCCGAAGCCATTAGTGATTGTTCGTTTTCCAGTCTCTCGGGCAAGATTCAAAGTATTGAAGATACTCAGTAGCATTCACGGTTAGGGGATGGTCTGGTCCTAACTAGAGCGGCTATACTCTATAGCCTGCTGCACCAACGCAACTCCATCCTCATTGCGGCTCAACCTATGCCAACTCCAAGCAAGGCTGTACATGGCCAGAATTATATTCGGGTGATTATCTCCAAACATCTCTCATCGGCAGCACTTGAACGTTAAGAGATTCTGCCTCGCTATTCCGGCCTTGTGCATGGTATAATGCTATAAGCCATTCTTTAGCTCGGATTTTATTTGGACCCTCAGCATCTCCTTCATAGGCTTCATAAATCTGAATGAAAATGGGCTCTATCTCGCCATAGAAGCTTTGTCTAAATCATGTTATAAAGGGCTCCCCATTGGCTGAGATTGTATCTGGATGATGATCTCCTAGCCTTCCTTTCCTGAGTTCCAGTATTCTTTAATCCAACCGCTCTTTTGCTCTCCACTGCCCACGGTGATGAACAAACTCAGCTGCTTTTTAAGCAGCTGCGCCGTCTCAATCTGCTTCTTGTTCACATCTGCCCGTGGTAAGAATTTCTCGCATTGTTTCCAGGTATCTCGTTGTGAATCAGGGAAAAGGTCTGCTGTAGCTTGTGGAGCGATACTCGAGAAATATTTTTCGCCGTCCATGTGCTCATCGTTGCTTATGCCCGTTAATTCGATAGGTTGGGTGTGTCGGCTTACTTGTTTCTCGATCTACTTCCTAGAGATATGTCTGAGGATGATATTCTTTTCGTTGATTTTGCTTGACTTCCCCATATTCAAGCTGTGCCGTATAGCCTCTTGTACAAGTTTATACATTTCATAACTCCTTCCATCGTCATCCACTTTACATATACCAATAAAAGAGAGCTCTTCCAACCGTGTGATAAACTTAACAGTCTTGGATTCTACTTCATTCATATCATCTCTTAGACAGCTTTTAAGGTGTTTGAGCGCCGTTGTTATTATTTCTTCTGCAATATTTTTGTTACTAACTAACGTATGCGATAATATAAATGATATTACATACGTTTTCAGCCTTTTTTCTAATATGAGTAATCGAAATAAACTAGATTCTAAGTATATTATTAGGCACATTGCGTCCTTTATGCCTCGCGCACAGCCTCGAGAAAAGCTCTGTTGCTTAGGCTATTTTTGTTAATTTAAAGCTTTTGCGCTATTATTTTATAATTATGCGAAAATATTGCCTTGGTGTCAGCGTGCACCTATAAGATAGAGTAAGTGACATCGGTGCACCGCCGGTATACATAGTTGAGCACGATTTATGTTTTTCTAAGCCAGCTAGCTCTTCTCTTGATCTTTTTTGCAAGGTGAAAATTTGTACTTACCCAGAGCCGCCCAGACCCTAGAGCGCAGCACTGTGAGATATCGCTGATGGGTATGGCAATAGTGTATTGAGCTTATCCACGAGATCAGGGCGACGGATGAGATCCTCGTTGCGTGGATACGGGATGAGACGAATGGCGGCTCGGGCCGGTCGGTGGGTCAGATGGAGATTGAGTGTGGTATTGTTGTGTCCCTGGTGTATCCTAGTCCCATCGCGAAACTGATTATCTATAAACTGACTCTTTGCAGCCTCTTCAGGAGAGACAGTTGGTTGTTCCATTTTGTTGTCGATGCCCTATGTGGTGTGTGGTAGTAATAGTGTTGATTCTGACAAGTATGTAGAGGCAGTTATTCTAGATCTACTTGATGCCCAATCGTGTATTAATGCTGGAAGCCATGCGGCTTTTACTGGTTGGCTGAAGTTCAGAGCTGCACATTTTGTTTTATGCTTTGCTTGTTGTATGTATGTATACCTTATGTATGGAACAATGCACTTTTGAGATATGCTGACAATTCTTCATTCAAACACTATAGTAAAGGAAGGCCAAGTTTTATCAAGAAAGTCCTCCCTCGTGCCCAGTTTCCTCGAGCAAAGGCTAAACACACACCTTCCTCTTCTGAAGCATGCAGCTTTGGTCACGCCATCTGGTCCACGTGCTCTTTGCCATAAAGGATCTCTCCCGCTTCGAAGCGGGGGTTTCAATAGTTTCTTGCTGGCACCATGTAACATTGTAGTATTAGACTTGGCCCTCAAGGCTATGCGACAAGGCTACGCTCCAAAGCCACAATACCCAACCAGAGTCTTTCTTCTTGCCTTCTCTTCAAAGTCTTCGGGAATTAACCGCTCTAAAAGAAGGTGAAAAAAAAGAACTATTGTTATACAATATCAATGGTTTGGTCCAAAGACCTCTTTGCGCGGCAAGATAATGGCGGCTCTGTGCCCGCTGGTTGCCTCCCTAGGTGCAGTACGTCGTGAAGTATTTATTAATCGATTGCATTGGAGATTCCACCGGTTTCAGAGCTAATATACTATCATTAGGCGCTGCTTTGGCAATTGCTACTGTTGAAGGATTGAAGAGTCAGCTATGCGCTCCCAATTCTGCCTTCATTGAGGCCGTTGACTCTTGCAGCGCTTGCATCAAGGGTTCGGGCCCCAATCCCAGGGGTGGCATATCGAGTATCTCACATTTGATTCCATACCTTGAGTTCTGCCATCTACTTGCGTATTCAACGTTGATGTATACGTCAACCAATGGCCAAATAACGACAATTGTGTATCTTCTACCGACAAACAATGCGGCAACTAACACTTCATCATCATCATCAAGAACAATTACAACAAGCAAGAAGACGTCAAGAGCTACAACACCTAGTAGAACTTCTACTTTGGCAATTCCGACATCTCTTGCTCCCCAGAATGCGGCTTCGAGCCCATCTGTTTCAGGTATACACTATTTGTGGAAATCCTCTGGCGTTTTCGCATTTATATCTGATATATATATAATGTTGCAGCTACACCACCAAGCCACGCCTGGATAGCAGGTCCTGTTGTCGGCTCCATCGTCGGACTCGCCATCGTATTTGGCGTTTTATTCTATCTGTGGCGGCGGCGGTATAGACACTCCAAGCCTGATAATTTTGATCCAGCTCAGTTGCATTCCGATTGTATACCTAAGCCCGAGCTTGATGCGCAAACGAACATGATTCATGAATTAGATGCGCAGCCGGTATCACCAAGAGCTGAAATGCCGGAAAAATGAGGCTACTCTACTGCAGCAGAGTTGCAGACGGAAAATGACGCAGAGTCGGTAGCTGCTGCTGTGTCGCGACACTAAGCCTCCAATGTCGCTAGTTCAGCCGTGTGTGAAACCAGTAGCAGATCGAATGCGAAAGCAATAACTCGCAAACCGCTTCAAAATCGATAACTAGTAGCGTATGCCGCTAAGTGAGAATGTTTGAACTATTAATTAATTTATAATTGCAAGAGATCATTAAAATTACCGCAGCGTTTACTGAGTGTAAACAGTCATAGATAGACAGATAGCCTACTGCATTTCGAGATTCTGGGGCATAGAGGAGCGATGAAGACAAAGAGGCGAATGAATAATATTTTTATTACTGCCATCCAGCTAAAAACAGTATTCATCTCTGAACCTTAAATAGTTTATCCATATCTGAGAAACGTATGAAGATAACGCGTCCGGAGTCGCACCCAATGGCAAGTGTTGATGCTCTTACAGCTGACACTGTCGACCGATAGGCTGGTGGTAGCCATAAGATCCTGTGTGAATCCCAAGTAACCCATGTATGATTGTAGACTCCAATATCCTGACTGTGGACGTTTGGTGATACAGAAGAGAGTCCCTGGACAGGAGGCTTTCGCTCTGCCGACTGCGGTGATGGATAACTCTCACCCGACCATCTTGCATTAGTTCTCAATCTTGTGCTAGTTAGATCATAGGCAATCTTGCCGTCTATTGTGAAGTTGATTGCGCCTACCCAGCTGCCATAGCCCTCAAGCGTTGCCGTACAGTTGCCTGTTGTTATGTCCCAGAATTTAATTGTATTATCACCCGATGCTGATACCAGCTGGCCATCTGGTGCAAAAGTCATTGCACTAACCCAAAAACTATGGCCCTCGAGTTTCATGATACAATCATGTGTAGTCATATCCCAGATTTTAACTGTGTAATCCCCATATGCTGAAGCTAGCAATTGGCCATTTGGTGAGAAGGTGATCGCGCTTATTCCATATACCCGCTCTTCACTGGGAAGTGTTGCTGTGCAGTTGCCAGTGGATAAATCCCAAAGCTTGATTGTATGATCTTCTAATGATGATACTAGCTCTTGGCTATTTGGTGAAAAGGCAATTGATAATATATAATTGCGATTGCATTTAAGCTCTGCTGTCCAGCGGCCTGTTGTTATATCCCAGACCTTAGTTATATTACCATAAAATCCCTGAGTGCTGATCCCATCGGACACTAATGCTAGCTGCTGGCTGTTTGGTGCAAAAGTGATTGATACTATGTAAGCATCATTTTGAAGTGTCGCCACACATTGACCTGTTGTTACATCCCAGAGCTTAACTGTCTTATCATATTCGGATGCTGAGGCTAGCTGATGGCCATCTGGTGCGAAGGTAACTGCTGTAACTGGTTGGCCATGGCCTTTAAACGTTGCTATGCAATGGCCAGTTGCTGTATCCCAGAGCTTGACTGTATGATCGTCTGACGCTGAAGCTAGCTGCCGACCATCTGGGGTGAAACAAATGGCTGTTACTTTCTGACTGTGGATATCAGTTGTTGACGGACTGCCACTCATCGTAGTATCCCAGAGCTTGATTGTAGAATCATATGATGCTGAAGCCAACTGCCAGTTATCTGGCGCGAAGCTAACTGCTGCAACCGCATTGCTATGGCCTCTAAATGTTGCGGTGCAGAGGCTTGTTTCTATATCCCAGAGCTTAACTGTCATATCCATTGATGCTGAAGCTAACCGCCGGCTGTCTGGCGTAAAGCAGATTGCATTTATACCCTCGTCATGGCCAACAAGTGTTGCTATACAGCTGCCTATTGCTGTATCCCAGAGCTTAATTGTAGAATCGACTGATGCTGAAGCTAGCCACCGGCCGTCTGGCGTAAAGCGAACTGTATCAACTCGGTCATCATGGCCAGTAAATGTTATTATACAACTGCCCATAACGGTATCCCAGAGCTTGATTTTGTGGTCATATGATTCCACATAACCATTATCGATGCGCTGCCCGTTTGACACTGATGCTAAGCGCCGATTATCTGGCGCAAAGCTGACTCCTTCAAACCAGCTATTATAATTGCCGTCGAATGTTGCTATACAATCGCCTGTTTCTGTATCCCAGAGCTTGACGGTAAGATCATGGGCTGCTGAAGCCAGCCGTCGGCCATCTGGAGCAAAGCTAATATCTTTTACCTGGTTGTAATGGCCATCAAGCGTTATTATGCAACGGCCTGTGATTGCATTCCAGAGTTTAATTTGTTTCCCTTCTGTTGACGCCAGCCGCCGACTATCTGGTGAAAAGCATACTGCAGATATGTCTTCACTCACAAGCGTCGCCGTGCAGCGACCAGTTGCTGTATCCCAGAGCTTAATCGTAGAATCAGATGATGCTGACGCCAGCTGCCGGCCGTCTGGAGAGAAGCTGACTGCTCTTGTCCAGTGGTTGTGGCCTTCAAGTGTTGCTAAGCAGGCATCCCAGTTACTTTCAACTTGGGGCAGCAAAGATATCCAAGGAGGGATCTGATCTTTAAACATGTTCCGAATCACACTCTGCTCTGGTGCGAATAAAATAGCCGAAGAGTAGATTTGGAGAGGCGCCTCATCAATGGACCAGCGATTGATAAGAATGATTCGCTTAATATCGCGGATAATGGCTGATATCTCAACACCGTCTTCTGACTATTCGTAGTATTAGCATTGTGATTCAGCTGGTTAGGAAACGGTACGGCTTCCACTTACATCAATCGTGGCTAGTAGGTTGTCTAACATACCCACATTCTCTGAGATACGACCAATAAGACTTAGGGCCTCGATCCAGTGCAGTAGGTGGCGGATCAAAAAGTCATAGACCTGATCATGATCACGGACTGTTACTCCGCTCTCCTTTAGGTGGTGCACCCAGTAGAGGCACGCGTATTGCATCTCCGGTGGAAAGTGAGTATCTATTGTCTCTTGTTCGATGTCTAGTCGTAGTGTTCCTGGTCTCCGTAGGTCGCAGATATCTTTTCGAAGGTTGTCTGTAGATAGCAGCTTTAGACAGTGTACCATGACCATTTGATGGGTTTCCTGCTCATCCACCCAGAAAGAGTTTATATCGACATTCTCCTTATCGATGAGAAAGTCCCGGAAAGAGAGGTGGAAGAGCCGTATTGGCTCATCCGGTTTCAAAGGTATATTTAAACCCGAGTGAAGCATGTCCAGTTGGTTGTCGATCTTCTCGGTATCAACTGCCAAAAGATTCGCAAGAGAAGTTATTGAGAGTGGGCTAGCGAGAAGCACAATAGTACCGATAATCTCTTTAAATTTGGTTATAACAGCTCTCTTTTCGCCACCTTTGAGATGTCTTGTCAGCTGCTCTAGGACAGGTAGATATGTCGCATCAAGATTAGATTTTGGGTTTCGATGGGAGTTGAAAAATATTTCCAGTTGCTCCTTTGGCCCACCAAGCCTGCGATCGCTGATAAATCGACAAGCAGTCGCAGCATAGATAAACAAAGGGATGGCCATGTCAACAAGCCTCTCGGTATCTTTGCTACCGGGCCACTGCGATGGTAGTTGCCGTCTTGTTTCAACCGACATGTTATAGTGCTGCACAATAGCTTTCAACTGATCCTCTAGATATACGGCAATGTCGTTTTTTATATCAGGCTTGGGGATTTCGTGAAGAGCCAGTTCCTTATAGGAGTCGCCGATGCTTTTAAAGCCGAGACGTATTGGGAGTTCTGGTCGGCTGGTAATGAAGAAACGCAGGCGAACGGATGTCACCTCCATAGCTCTAGCGAGCAAAAGGACCATAAGTCTGACGTCTTCTTCCTGATCGCACTCATCAAGGGCATCAATCACTATAGACACTATAGTGGATTGTTGGCCCTCGCACTTGTCAAGCGGCTCTAGGATAAGTTTCTCAAATTGTTCACTCTTGGTCTTATCAGAAATGTTCATGTCCGCCTCAATTGCAGCCCTCACGTGCGGGACTATGCATGGCAGTTGTTGAACAAGCTGAGCTGCAATCGTAGTGAAAAGCAAGGCAGCTCCGCCACGGTCACCTTCGCCCTTCTTGAAGAAGAAACTTGCACAAGGGATGTTCTTTTCTGTAAGGTATTCTGCTACTGTCCGAGAAATCGTGGACTTGCCAGTACCAGCCATACCGCACAGCCAGTATATGCACTTTCCATGCGGGTCTTCGAACCAGTTATATATTCCAGCGAGGACGTTGAGCCGAGTTCTAGGATGGCACCGGGGAACATACTCGTTGGCTTGAGAGTTGAAAGCGGCACCCTTTGCGACAGGCAACTTTGATAGATCAATTTTGTGGTTGATAGTGAGGACTTCAGCCCTGGTATAATGTTAACGTTACACAAATGAGATGGATAAATTGTAACGTACGTTTGATCGATTTGCATGGCGACTACCATGGTATTCTGTTGCTGCTCCAAGCCTGCCATGATGTTCTCCAGTTTCTTGCTTTCGAAGGGCCATTTTAGGGCCCGCAACCCAAAAGCTCTCATTGTTCTCTGTCCCCGACCCCCATTTAACTTGTTTTCGAGCGTTGTAGCAATCGAGTCCAGGAGCAAGCGAGAATTATTAAGAGCATCGTGTAGTTTCTGCGACGTCCTAAGTCGGGCTCCGTGGGAGCTTTCGAGAAGTTCCATTACATCCTTCAGCGTTGTCTCCAGGCTGCTAATACGCTCTCGAAGGCTCTGGATGTCGTGGCTAGCATTCTTGACAGCAGAAGAGTACTCAGCGCAGAGAGAAGCAATCTTCACCGTAAGCTCGACCGCCGTCCCAAGTCCCTCCATCGTGTGTAAATATCCAATAGAGGAGATGAAGCACTACAGAGTGAGATATTGATGAGAACAACAACGTACATACGCTAGTCAGCAGCTGCGACTCTGCATTGAGACCCAATCAAGGCTTACTGCAGCCTATCAGCGGTCTCATGGGTTGCCTACCACTGGATCGGCGCCTGAGTGCAAGAGACATGAAAAAAGACATCAAGGACGAACTCCGTCATAAACAGCCCTTTCTTCTCCGCGAGACGCCAAGTTATCTCTCGAAATTCACGTCATAGCCTACCAATTTCATCACTTCAAGTAGAGCATCGCGGTTATTGGCGATCAGCCAGCAGCGTGGAAACTTGTAGTCCAAGACTTACGGAAGCGCTTGAATCGGCGGGGCTCGGTGTATCGGCATTAATGCAGAACCACGTGCTGTGAGAGCCAAGGTAGCTTGCTTCACGTCTGTAGAGCTTTGGAGACCATATTTAAAACCCTTGATATCTAGATGATGGGTCAAAGTCTCTCTCTGTTGCTTTAGGTTTTCTCGGTAGAGTCACCAAGATTCATAAGTCTACTTTTGCTTTTCTCTCTCTACATGGTATGATACTTCGCATTATAAAAGAGTGGTCCGCTCTTGATTCTACCCGGATTGTCTCTACGAGCACGGACATAATTTTCTGGCGGTAGGCTTGAGATCTAGCGTCTCTGGGTCCATTCACGACGATGCCAACCACTTCTGTTGTTGTTTTCGAATCGCCTTTCATCTCAAACAATCCCTTCTAAGCCATCTGTATGGGCTTTATGACCTGTCTTAACGCGGAATAATGTAATTTCTTTAAAGTTGGCGTTTATGTAGACTTATTTTTATAGTTTTAAGATTAACCTTGATATATAGAGTTATATGCAGCGAACTCTTGCATCCTGGAGCAGGATACTCATGCAATTGGCTCAGACTGGCAGGTCAGAAGCTGAGAGGTTTCATTAATTCATAGTCTAGATCAGTCTATAAAGTTTATATTTTACAGGAACAGGATAGGCGAAAAGCTTAAAGGAGCGAGTGAGGGAAGAAAACAAAAGCTTGGGTTAACAGAATAGCATGGCATAGTATGGGCATAACAGAATCCCGAGATTTTTACACATTTAACCGGTGCTGTGGCAAGGGTAGTTTAAAAGTTTCCAGGCGATGCATAATTTTAGAATTCAAGTAATCCGAAGCTGCAGAGGCGTTAAACAATATCGATTCCAATAACCGACCATTCAGGCCGCGTACTAGTCATGCATTGTTTACGTGCACAATGCAAAGTGTTCAACAATCTTTCAACGTTGATCAACTAATATTAGGTTTTCAACAATTTCGTAATATTTATGAGCCACCGTTTGTGGCTTTTAACTCATGCTTTGGACCTGCATAAGCCTGGTAGAGATTAGTGACTCGTCGTGTTGTTGATCCTGCAGTGACTAGCTCTCCGCTGATCCAGGAACCGTTGGTATTGTGAGGTCTAGTCTCTGTCTACATAGTAAAACCTAAAGATAGTAGGTTACAGCAAAGGATTTTTTGTTTAAATAGACCTGATTTCTCCCTCTCATCACTCAAGTTACTCAACAGCTCAAACTTTTCCAGATCTTCTTTCGCTATCTTACATCTTTGCAAAATCTGCTACTTCTGCTCAATAGTGCCAACTCCATCGCTACTTTTTACAATTCCATCATGTATGCCTCTGTTATCCTTTACGCGCTCGTCACCCTTGGTGGTGTCATGGCATCCCCGGCTCAAGAGCCTGGTGTCGAACCCCGAGCTATTGAGCGTCGCGTGCCTACTATGGCAGATATTCCGTTTCCGAGGTTCCCAACCCGCAACTACAACCACAATGATGGTAGGTTTTGACAACTATCTAAGCATATTGAGTTTAAGTTGGATTCTAATTGACACTAGGAGGCAAAGGAGGTAAAGGAGGTAAAGGTGGCAAAGATGGTAAAGATGGTAAAGGCCATGATGGTAAAGGCCATGATGGCAAAGATCATGGTGGCAAAGATGATGACGGCAAAGGCTGCAGCAGTGACACTAACACTCAGGTAAATGCCTGCTCTGGAGGTAATCCATACTGCTGCAGCAGCAATGGGAAGGGTGGTAAGTGATAACTTGGTTCCCCTTTCATATCTAGGCCGAATTTTAATATGTTACAGGCCATGCATGCAAGAACACCACGGCATGCGAAGAGACCATCATTTGCTGCAACAACAACAACGGCGTAAGTTGATATCGTATTCATTGCGTTCATAATCTCACAAATGTGTTTAGTTCCAAATTTGCATTGGCGATATTGATTTCAACGTGCCAATTACTATCAATATCTATGAGGATGACGATTAAAAGGAGTATCAGAGACATTTGTCAAGAGGCAATGGCAACTAGGGCAGGGATTCCGTAAAGCCTATATAGCTTAAAACCCGGTAAAGGGGTCAATTCTCTTGGGCTATAAAAAATAAGCCTCTTTTAAACGTGGATAGCAGCCTCTATTGACTCCTATGTATGCGTATCTTGAGTAGGTACTTGGAGCAAATGCCTCAATGGCCTTCCATTAGTTGTGAAGCGATTGCACTCAGGCAACCGCTCCATGACGGTTCGCGCCGAGTTTGTTCCTCCCGAACGTGACGAAGCAACCAACCATATGCAGTCCACCTCAATCAGAATAGGATTCTAGCAAGCCACACTGGAAAATAACTATGGTCAAACTATGAGCCCAAGGCTGCCATATGGTGAAAACTGAATGTGGCTATTGAAGTGAGGTTCTCCACTACTATGACAACCATGTTGTCCAAACGACCAGCAGAACGTTTAATGGAGCTCTCGGTCTAGTGGTCAGCACGCAAGGGACCAATGGACAAAGTGAGCTGACAACGGATTGTTTCAGGCAGAACATATACTACTTGTGGTCGACTTGGTCGTATCAAGATTAGTGAATCGATGACAATACAACGGCTAACTGTATTGGTTAGCTCCCATCTATTCCACTCAATTTGAAGAAAGGTTTCTACAAGCTGAATTAACAGCAGAACTCTCAGAATTTAGTGCTGCAAAGCCCATCGAACCTACCAAAGCTACCTTATTCCCCAAGTGGCTTTTTCAGATCCATTGGCTCATGCAATTGCTGTCAATATAGAAGAGAGTGTTCTACATATACTGGTCTCTACGCACTGTCAACACTCAAGGTATTCGTTAGCCTCTATATCCTCTTTGCATTGCGACCCAATCAAGGCTGGCTCCAGCCTATCAGCGGCCTCACAACGCGCCAACTACTGCATTGCTGCCTGAGTAAATGACATGGAAAAAGAAATAAAGAGCTCACTGTAAATGTAGTGGCAGCAGCAGTTGAACTTGACAGCGAAGACCAATACTGCACTTATAGGTGCCTGCACCGTGCAGAATCGCATAGGTACATGTACACAACTCTGCATGCAGACAACCAACGCTATTCTTTGCAACTTCAGCTCGCTTACAACCATTGATTACATGAAATTAGCCATTAGTTCCAAATAAGGATTGAAATGGAATCGGAGGAATGCACAGCCGTGTTCATATGTGAATATATGGAGAGCCATCTACATGTCATGTCACATGATGGTTAGGCTACCACAGAAGGATGGATTCTCAGCATTTCAAACTCACACGACAATTTAATCTCATTTCAGATGGTGCAACTTTGAGTCTAAAGGTTTATATCGCCTTGAGACGAGTCTTTGTATGTCTTTATGAATATGAGGCTAATTAATACAAGAACCTTAAAGCTCCAACAATTCCACGGCAAGCCGCCACCTTATGCTATTTTATCCCATACTTGGGGCCATGAGGAGGTGTCTTTCCAAGATTTCCAATCACCAGAACTGCGAGAAAAGCTAGCCGGATTCTCTAAAATCAGTGCTACTTGCAAGAAAGCATATAGTCATGGCCTGGACTACGCTTGGGTTGATACGTGCTGCATCGATAAAACCAGCAGTGCAGAGCTTAGCGAATCAATCAATTCCATGTTCAAGTGGTACAAAAACTCAGCAATCGCTTACGCATTCTTAGAGGATTATCCATCTCCAAAAATTAAGAAACCTACTTTCAGGACAACATCTGTTGGGTTTGGCCATAGCCGGTGGTTTACTCGAGGCTGGACTTTGCAAGAGCTTATTGCACCTGAGCGACTTGAATTCTATAATAGGTCATGGGAGAAGATTGCAGAAAAGACAGCTATTGCAAAGGAACTTGCGGTGATCACGGGGATTGATGCCTTTGTTCTCGACGGCTCGGCCCCCCTGCAGCAGGTCAGCGTAGGACGGCGTCTAAGTTGGGCTGCCAATAGAGAAACAACTCGGGAGGAAGATCTTGCATATTGTCTATTCGGACTCTTTGATGTTAATATGCCCTTAATCTACGGGGAAGGGGGGAAGGCTTTTCTTCGACTACAGGAACATATTCTTCAACAATCTGACGATCATACGATTTTCGCCTGGCGAGCCGCAACCCCTTCGGTAGATGCAGATATGCCACATGGATTGTTTGCAAAGTCTCCAAGGGATTTTCACAATTTTGCGAATGGATCATGGCGCAGGGGACTGCCGGAATACAAAACTCACTCCAGATTCGACAGGTTGGTCCGTGTCTGGGGATCCAACGTACCGCAAGATCCGATCACGATGTCCAACAAAGGGATTCACATTACTTCTCTCGTCAAAGACCTTCGACAACCTTGGGCTTCTAGGGATCTTGTGATATTACTACTCAACTGTTGTTTTGACGCAGATCCCTCAGCTACTGCAGGCATATATCTCAAGCGCCTCGGCTCCAACCGATATGCTCGAGTCCGAGGAAGTGAACTAGCTAGAGTCCATTCCGACTCTAATACTACGCTTGCTTCCATATGCGGAATCAAAAGCACCTCGGATATCGCCGGGCTCTATTTTGAAGAGCCTTGTACTACGACGGCAAGAGTGATCGAGGAGTACCTTGAGGAAGAGAAATCTCAAATGGGATCTGGATCAGTCAGAAAACGCTATCAAAATGCCTTTTATTTGAAACGAAGCCTGCTTCAAGGCAATAGACTGTTCCATGGATCCCAACTTCGTCAGATGCTGATTATGGATTCACACATGATTTGGCGCTCATTTCGATTCGACGTCAAAAGGCACGATGGTGATCTTGTCATAAAAACGCACCCAAACTTCAAAGCGATGTTGGTGTTTGAGTCTCATAGACACAAGACATCATTTGTTCTCTTCCTGGTAACTAGAATAAACAACGGGAATTACGAATATGACGTTGATGCAGTTCCCCTCACTCTCAAGGATGCGAGAGAGTGGCACCAGAATCTCTCCACAGTGGAAGAGTTTATACAGACAAAGATAAGGTTTCAAGCTCGTCAGACGACCCCAAACATCAAGGTATCGCTGTCTCCAGTCAATATATATGGAATCAACATGCAAAGTATCGGAATACCACAGCCAGCATTCATTGCCTTTCGTGGTCGGCCATCTGGAAATATCTTTAAAGCTGTCTATCTAGTTTCATTACTTGTCTTCCCCATCGGAATGTTTAACATGGTTTTTTAAAAGCGACAATTTATTAAGATGACAAGCAGAAAGGGTTATGGGAATGAGAGGGCTGATTGAAGATGAGGGAGGGTTAGAAAAGGTGTGACATATTAGACAATAGTAGGACATCATGACACTCCCAAAAACTCGGGTATAAGAGCGCAACTCTTATCCTCAAGGCGTGAAGAGGGGATCATTTCTGATGAAGATAACAGGCGGATAAATCAGAGATACCTTGACCAGGATGTGACAAGTTGACGGAGATATATAAGCCAGTGAACCGGTTGCCGGTAATATTACCAGGTATTGACCCCCCCGTAACTGGACGGCAATTCATATCCGGGCGGAGACGGTTCAACGAAAGGCTCCCCGGAACTAGCTATTAGCTACCTTACTGTTTCATTCTAGGCTGGTTGCATCCCCCGCTCAGTGCCTGGCTATGGTTGCATTTCAGTCAAGGTTCGCTATCAATATCGATTCAATTGACAGTGTACCGGGCCGAAGCTGACGTGAAGTATGCGGGCGCTAATCCAGGGACGCGAAGAGCTAATGCGATCTGACCGACAACTGATACGTATGATGGGATGAGAGATGGGACAAGGTGAAGAGCTGCGCGACCAAGGTTGTGAATTGACTGTGATAAATACCATGGGCCTGCTCATATAGTTCGAGCGATGGGCCGAAGAGAGCTTTCCGTATCATTCCGTCTGTCAATTCCATCAAGCAGCATCGTGCCATCATGTTGTCGCGCCTTTCTCTCGTGTCATTGGGCCTCCTCGGCTTTTCTGCATCTGCAGTCGCACAATTAGCACCAGAGTTGGTTGTGTATTGGGTATGATTACTGTTTCAAAAAACTTCAATGACAAGTCAACTCATAATTTCTGTGCGCAGGGCCAATCGCCATCGGAAAGACCTCTCGCCGATTACTGCAAACCGGGTGCCGGACCTGATATCATCCCACTGGCCTTCTTCTCTTCCTACCCATCTACCGACTGGTTTGGCAATGTCGACTCCTGCAACCTCACCACTAGCACCACGCAGTCCTCCGAGTGCAAAACCGTGGAGGAGGACATCAAGTACTGCCAGTCGCAGGGCAAGAAGATCATGCTCTCCATAGGAGGCGGAGGCGGATCAGTCCAATTTGACAATATGACCTCCATCCAAGACTTGGCGAACCAACTCTGGGGTATGTTTGGACCTGTACAGGCCAACTACACAGGTCCGCGACCTTTTGGAACCGCAGTGCTCGACGGATTCGACATGGACATTGAGAACCCGGACAGCGCCTTCTCCTATGCCTTCTTTGTCCAGGAGATGAACCAGCTCTTTGAGACAGATCATAGCAAGAAGTACTACATGACGGGCGCGCCGCAATGTATTGTTCCTGACGCCAACATGGGAGACATGATGTTCAACGGAAAATTCGACCTCCTCTACATCCAATTCTACAACACACCGCAATGCTCGGCCCGTGGCGCCATCAGTGGTTACAACCCCAAGGATGGATCGCTGCAATACTTCTCCTACGATGCCTTCCAGGAATTCATCACGGTATCGTTCTCACAGAGCAAGGGAGCAAAGTTGTACATTGGCTTGCCGGCTAGCCCCGACGCGGCTGACAATGATGAGAACTACTTTTGTATGTCTGACCTTTCATTCTCCATGGAGTGCAGCTTACTGACACAGCGATTGCAGTGACCCCAGATGAGGCGGCAAAACTCATCAACGAATACAGATATCATCCTGGTTTCGGAGGTATTATGCTCTGGGACGCTGGCTCGAGTGATCAGGCGGTGACCAATGGCTGCACTTACAGCCAGGAAATCCAGTCCATATTGAAGACTGGAAGAGTCTGCCCTAAGAAATACTAGTAAGGTGGTAGATTCCATAACTTTTAATGCAAATAATCTCGATCAATGTCAGTTCTGCGCCGCGTGAAGTACTAAGAAGCAAGACGTAAAATCATGATGGCAAATCTGGTTCCGCCGAGTCTTGAGAAGGGGCGGCAAGGACGCCGCAGGTAGCAATGAATGGAGGCATGTAAAAGAACCACAAACCCGTAGATGTTATTACAGGGGTTGAATGGCAGAACAAACAATTGGTGAGGATAAAGTCAAGAGTACAAGTCCGTGATTGTCGGACTAAAGCTAGTCTATATACCTATGTATGTAGTCGACGGCGACGGTTTCAATACTTTTTCACTGATGATAATTACTTCAATTAAGAATTTTTTAAAAAGTAAGTTAAGTATTTGTAATTATTGTTTTCAATCACGCGGGTTAATTAACAGCGTTGGTGAGAGGTATTCCAACGTTGTCAACATCGTTAACAGCGTTTAGAAGCGTTAAGAGCGTTAAGAGTATCAACATCCTCGTCAACAGCATTAAAAGCGTTAACATCGTCAACGGCGTTAACAGTATCAATAGGTTCTATTGCTCCAGCTCAACCTAGAATGGAACCCCACCAAGTCCGTATTAATTGGCTTTCTAAATGCATTATACACTGACTAACAATGCATGAATGGGTCTTCCCCTATCTTGTGTACGAACACATTACAAAAGTTATTGCCTAGGTACAACCTGATGCAGAACAACGGAATAGGTACTGAGCAGTGCGATGAGTAAAGTTAGTGAACAAAACGAGAAAGACCCAAGACTCTCAAAAGCAACTGTAATATATTACAAGGGCTAATGACTATGTGAATGTCGCGATGATGATGTATCTAGCTGCTTTGCGCGGGTCTCAAGACAAGGTCAGCACGCATCATCCACCACACCTTTATTGAGATAGCCACTGATCCAGTGCTTTGTTGAACCCCTCAGGATCTTGCAATGGCGCAAAGTGGCTGACATCAGGCAATGCCAAGTATACCGATCCTTGAATCATGTCTGCAATCTTTTGAGCGACCCAACCCTGGATCAATTCCTCCGAGTCGCCTGTAATAATCCACACAAGAGGGCGTTGATGAGCATCTGTAGAATTTGAGTCGATTTTGGAGAAGTCTCCTTCGGTCCACATTGGTGAACATTCCTGCATTGCCACGACCTTTGCCTTGAAGCTATCAAATTTCTCCGGAGTAGGTGAAATAGCTTCGTACTCTTCCTTCATCCGATTCATCAGATCAGCGACAAATGGCACTCTCTCGCCTGCATAAGGTATCGCCTGATCTGGTCTGTAGTTTGGGCCGAAGGAAAATATGCGCTTTACCATCTGCTTGTGTCTCATTGCCAATGAAAGACAGGTATTGGCGCCATCCGACCAACCGACGAAGTTGGCACAAGGCACTTGAAGATGGTCGAGTAAGGCCACAACATCGTCGGCGAAGAGATCATACGAAAGGGCGACTTGGGGATCATCAGTTGATCGGCCGTGTGCTCGGGTATCCATTGCAATGACTGAGTGTCCTGTACCAGCAACATGTCGAATCTGATGTGCCCACCAACGAGAGCTAATCTTACCGCCATGTAAGAATACCGTTGGGATCTGATGAGCGCTCAATGGTGCACCATAAAGCGCATACCATATTTCTATATTGTTGACGCTGATACAGCCTGACACGACGGCGTCGGGTAAAATGGGTGTTGGTGGTAAGGTCTTGGAGCGCGGCAAAGGCATTTTCAATGTTGTAGTTTTGCCTCACCAGCGGCCTTAAATTCAGGAATATAGAATGAAAGAGATGATACTGGATTATATGCGGTGTTGTGTTGACTTGGATAGATACTTAACACTAGTTCGGTGGGACATTACTTTCTTAATATACTATATCTCATATACGATATGTGATAGCCAATCTTTCGCAGATATGTTAACTCCGAACTTGAACTATACAGAAACTTACCAGAGTCAAATAGTCTACACTAGTACCGGAAATCCGAGTGCTAGTTCTTATGTGAGGTAAGCCGAGTTATGTCTAATTGGACTTCCCTCAAGCTAGTAACAAGTTGATGGAGACGTTCGTAGGAATGACACGACCCCTCTACGTTGCTTCTTCTCTTTCCCCGCCTCCAAAAGTTCATCTCTGCTTGCGATTATAGCACTCTGCTTGGACGCAGAGACACTGGCCTTGGAGTCGCATGGCCCGTCGGCGAAGTCCTTCGCACACTCTTCTTCTGGAAGCTGTTATGCTCTGTCTCGGAGCCGGATCTGTCGACGTGGCTCGTTAGACAGCGTTTCTGAATTTGATCGCCAACCAAACCGCGAAGCAGCATGCACCGGAGCAAGTATATACCTATTTACCTATTTCTTCGGCGGGATTTAATTCTCACTACTCTGTAACACAGGGATATGGATAAGATCCATATGTGCTTTTAGTTCGTAGACTCCACAAGTTTCCTAAACTAAATTCGCCATCGCGCATGCTCTTGGCCCTCGACTCTTTTATACACCAAAATTTAACGAGATGCTATTATATATCTCTTCCTCATTGAACTCCTTTTGGTTACCTCTCCCTCTTCAAAACACTCTCTCGATACCACCAACGCTTCATTTATGGCAGGTCAAGTATCCCATCCCAGTCACCACTACATTTCATCATAAACTTCACTAGACAAGAGTCTCAAGAGACAAAGGAGGAAGCGAAGAACAGAAGACATTCATAATCGATTAAGATACAGCCTCAATGCCAATTGGTAGTCTTATTGCTCAAGTGAGAAAATAACATCTGAGGGCTATTTGGCGGTATTTTCACTAATACCTACAACTCTATGCCAATATGTCAATCGCCGATGTCACTGGCGAGCTCATGGATAAGAATGATTACAAAGAGATAAAAGGTTCATTCTTTATTTACTTCACCCTTATTGAGGTACTGGCCAGTTGAAAAGACTCACGGAATCTCCGCTCTCTAGTTCTATGATGCCTGTATCGTGCTTCGTTGAGGTTTCTAGCAACTTAGCATTAACAAAAGCCGGCTATAGGCTCATTCGTCTTGCTCTCTCATCTCATATCGCCTGCGATGCTAAGGTCCCCCTCTTTTGGAGTACATCGCATGCAGTTGGTTGAACGCACTCGTTTGTTATTACGCTATCTGGTTATTTCCCGGTGTATCCCTGTCCAAAGCTGTTGGTTCTAGGTTATCGTGAAAATGTTTTTTTTTTAGGTTCCGTTCTAGCTGTAGAAAGTTAAAACTTGTGTTCGAGATGGTGATACCCATCGTGAGCAATAGTATCGGGCAGTAGCTTGAGATGTTGCATCCCCACACCAGGGCAGCGGTCGACAGTGTTATATCTCTTAAGCCTCGCCATTCCAACTGTTGTAGAGGTTTGGAGATATGCCAAATCAAGAGGAGCTCAGATGTGAGGAACGATTTGCTCTTGCTGTTCGAGAATGGGAGCAGATACAGGTACCTACCGTGACCGTGCGCGAATCTTCCACGGTGGCTGCGATGGATACCGCCACTGATAAAATGGATTGGCATATCAACGTCTTCGACAAAGATATCGTCAACGATTGGTGTGAGGAGGCTCTCGCCGAAACACCCTTAATGAGTGGAAAAGCTTGGGCTCAGTGAATAGCTGAGTTACGCAATAAAGCAAGCAAAAACAATACATCCGATTTTTGGATACTCGGCTTCTTGGAGTAGTAATCCATCACATTTCGACCGCCTCGGTCTAGCGTTATGCGAGTTGTTGTTGTTGGTCGCGGCCACCTATGAGAGGCTGCCACGGCCCCCCATAACGACTTGAAGACACCAGATAAGTGGATGCGACGACAGACGGGAGAGGCATTCAAGGCTCATTGGGCAGACGTTAATGCCTAATATATTCGTTATGCGGCGCGGGATGCTTCCCCGCCTATTACATGACAAAGGAATAATGATACATTTCCAGACGCGTCTGTCATCGACACGGTCTCGTCTTTCAGCGGATTTGGTCTTCAACACTTCAATATTGCCTGTAACCAGTGCCTTGCAGCGATAATTAATTACCACAAGAGGGGATGGCAGAGTAAGCCATGACTTTATTCACACTTGCTCATTATCGTGGGGCAGCTCATGCTCAGCTAACAATCTCAAATCAGGGAATTTGCGTGTGACTCCTACACAGTGGGATTGATATGTATGTTTCCCTCTGAGCTTTGCGCAGTGAGGGCATTGCTAGACGAGGAGCATGAGCCGCTTCCTTCAAAGGATAATGATTACAATAGCTACTTTCTCGGCAAAATGGCGAAACACAATGTCGTTCTTGTCTTCCCTGAAAAATATGGCCTGAATCCTGTCGTTCCTGCAGTTACAAGTCTTATTCGTACATTTCCAAATATCAGGTTTGGACTGATGGTTGGAGTCGGCGGTGGCGTTCCAAAGTCGCCAAATTCCGATCCGCGAAAAGATATTAGACTTGGAGACGTCGTAGTGAGCTGGGCTACAAACAAATTTGGTAAAGGCCCCTAACTTTTGCCACTTCGGAATAAAAAACAGCTCTATCTTGATAGTTCTAACTGAGAGTAATTCAGGCGGCGTTATGCAATATGATGTAGTCAAAGTGGCAGGTACAACGAACTTTGAGATCAAATCTGGTCTCAAAACGCCTCCCCGGATGTTGCTCCAAGCGATACGGCACGTGAATTTAGATCACCGCTTCGGTAAAGGCAAAATGTGGACGGATATCGAGCAAGTTGTTAATATGGAGGTGCCAGAGTTAGAAGATGCTGGGTATCCCGGACAGGAGCATGATCAGCTATTCAAATCCGATTACCAGCATTCTGCTGGGGAAAACTGCTCGTCTTGCGACGTGAACCAGACAGAAAATAGAGGTGTAAGAAAATCCACCCGTTCAGTCGTACATCACGGCTTGATAGCTTCCAGAAATCTGCCGATGAGGTCTTCCGCGCATCGAGATCATTTGCGAGATTCCTGGGGCGTGGTTTGTTTTGAGTGGGAGGCGGCAGGTCTGATGGATACATTCCCATGCATTTTTATCAGAGGCATTTGCAATTACTCGGATAGCCATAGATACGAAATCTGGCAGCCATATGCAGCTATAGCTGCCGCAGCCTACACAAAGGACCTCTTGAGGAGCATTCATCCTCAGGAGGTTGAAACTATACCTCTGCCAGGTAAGTTACTCTGAAACAATGAATTGATCTCTGGAAACGCCAGAATGTTAACTACTATAACACAGAAATTACCGAACCTCCAACAGCGAGCCAAGCTAACGGTGATACTCAGGCTATGGGTAACGGAGCTGGTGTCGGATCATCCCTTGGAGCCGACAGACCGCAAGTAAAGAAGGAGAATAAACAAGCAGATGTCAAATTATTACGTGCTGAGAGCATTTGAGCGGGAAATTGTCAGCTGGCAGAACACAGGATGCGCTTCCTACTTCGCGGGTTGTGTCTATTCTTCCTCAGCGTCATTTCCAGAATGGTGGTTACTACATTGCATTTAGGGGAAGAAAGCCATTTGATTGCCTGTTGGCAATCAGACAAGGCCGATGCTGTCTAGGCTATTCATGACGGCAATGGGCGGCTTGGATCCATTTACCCAGAACCTGAAGGTTGCCAGAATACTCGACGACTTGTTTTTTCCGGTCGTCTTTTTTGCCCTCGCTCCCCTCATGTTTCTTTCAACCTTGATTTGCAACTGTAGATTGAGAGGCAAAGTGCCGGAAAAGAATATAGGTTCTGCATACATAGGTACTCTATTGCACGAGGGGCAAAGAGATTCGTCATCGATTACATGTACCTAGCTGTGAACATTTCCCTGAGTCAAAGACAACAAGTTTCGGCCGTTTCCGTACTTTATCGCATGGCTTGGGCTGCATTTGGCAAGACTCAGGCACATGCGGAGCAGCTGAAGGCGAATCTGGGGAAGAGGACCAAGGTCATGGGAAACGTTGTAAGACGGATTGAAGCTTAGTCTAAAAGTACAGTGGCTAATAACTTCAGGTCTTTTTGAGTTGCCACATTTTGTCCACGATGGTATCGACGGATACAGACAAGAGCTTTAATAAATTTTCTTCTTAAAAACACCAGCTGATTGGTTTGTAACGAGCTGAAGCTTCCGCTTCCGGCCTGGTGACGGTGTTCCCCGTACTCGTATATCCCACACCGAGAGTATCCGCTCCGGAAGCGTCCATGATCTCATAGAATCGAAACTAGAACATCGCCGATGCTGTACCGACCTCTTCGCGTCGAGCTTGACTGCGTGGGTATCAGAACACGAGACGCAACTACCGTTAACCAACTAACATACTAGAACAGGAGACCATTTATAGAAGCGACGCTATTAGCAAGCCAAGGTGAACATCAAAGACCGATTGGCCAAAATTCTCCAATTGAGTTTTCCCAATACGAGCTCCTCTTTACCCGCTAGGCACCACCCATTCAGTCATAGATTGATTGATTGACGAGGCCTTCGTCGGCAAGTCGGAAGAGGACCTGCACAAGGGTGGCGCTAGTGCCTCGGCGGATCGAGAGATCGACAGTCCGACGAACCATGTGCAAAGGTTCGCAGAGTTTGCTCTCAACAGAAACAGCGTCACAAGTTGTTGGTCTGTTTGTTTGTTATGACAGCATCTGCGTCATCATAAAAATAACCAACAGTAGTAAAACTATCAACCTCTTATTCGGAAATAAACAATTTGATGAAAGCATCCTCGGCGTCACTGGGGCGGGAGACGACGAGGTATTTGTTCGGAGCGTCTCTTCCCTTGAGGGGTAAGTGATAAACTGTGAGACATGACGCTTCGTCCATGCTTGGTAGGGAGCTTCATGTGCCGTCCACATCTGAAGCTACTAAAACATGCTTCGTCTTTAACCGGGGAAACTTTCGTTGGCTAGCCGGGTCGTATATGTGGGCGTTGCGCGGTGGCTAGCAACTAGTGTCGATGGCTGTATGCTTGTATCTGGCTCATCGGCGCCGTCAGTTCCCATGCCCCTGAATAAATATTTACATGCTGAATATGCGAATGCTTCCATTCTCCCTGGGCGGGAGTAATTGATCGGCATGGACATTCACATTCGCGCGGGGTGTGCGTTTCTGATAGCGCTGGAGTAACATCGTATTATACTAGCTGCAGAGATAAAGACTTCGAAATGGAGTGATTAGGATGAAGGCGATGAAATCGAGTTAGGTGTTTCAAGACAAGGGCCGATGCAAATAGCAACTTACGATGTCATATATTGGAAATCTGACATCACTCCTCTCGTCTCAGCTCTCGAAAAGCTCCCGTGGCCTGTGTCCAAGTGGACCAACACCCACTTTGGGTTTGCCATTCTATCCACACTATGCGATGTAGCTTCGTGGCTTGCCTATACACTACTGTACAGCTCATCGAAATGGAACGATCGTCTGTTGATCGCGGGCCAGAATGTGACTGAGAACGACCGTATGACATGTCTGGCCGGCCGTAAACGATTATATGAACCCAACCGCCTCCCGTCGCCATGGCAAGTTTGCTCGTTCTAAAAGACTTCCTGGGATAATTCGGTGCGGTTGATTCATCGGACATTCTTTATTTTGTTCTTTCATTCTACCCACAGTTTGAGGGAAGAATAAGACCTTCGTTTAGTAAGCCTCTCGTTCTGAAACATACTACATATACGGTCAACAAACTTCACAAGGTATGAGTCTATATATATAAGCTTATTATATATCCATTGTCGGATGTTGGCGCGGACTTACAGCTGACAATCACGCAAGTAGCAACCATGAAGTGGACTCTGGCAACTCTTGCTCTTCTGGGGTCGGCCTCCGCCAATCCTCTCATCTCTCTCCGCGATGATAGCTGTGCTTCCTCATATAATGGCCAATTCGAAGTCACAATTGCCAAGGTCAACAAGCGGGATATTCAGGTTAGTATCAGATGACATCCATCCATGTTCTTGAGCCGTACTGATATCTCTCACATAGAAACGATCCTGTGATAACGCTGACGCCCTGCTACTGACACTTGAGGGTGGAATTCTCAAAGATGCCAAGGGTCGTACCGGCTATATCGCTTCCAACTACCAGTTCCAGTTCGACAACCCACCCCAGGCTGGAACTATAGTCGCCAGCGGCTTCGCTGTCTGCCAGGACGGTTCATTGGCCCTGCAAGGAAAGACTACCTGGTATCAATGCCAGTCTGGAAACTTCTACAACCTGTACGACCGCAAGTGGGCACCGCATTGCCAGGCGGTCGAGATCACCATAATTCCTTGCAGTGGCGGTAGCTCTGGTGGTGGCTCCGGTGGAAGCAGCGGCGGCGGTAGTAACAACAACGGCAGCGGTGGCAGTGGAGGAGAGACCACTGTTGGCACCAAGGTTGTCCAGACCACTATTGTCACAGCCATTTCGGATGGCCAGCCGCAAGTCCACACGACCACTATTGCCATCCCCATCTGCCAGATTGGTGACGGACAGGTCCAAGGCCACACGACTCCATGCGGCGGCGGCGGTGGTAAATCCCCTGTCACTCAGATCAGTGATGGACAACCTCAGGTGCCTCCAGTTACCCAGGTCAGCGACGGTCAGCCCCAAGCTCCTCCTGTCACTCAGATCAGCGATGGACAACCTCAAGCCCCAACAGGATCTGCCAAACAGCCAGTTACCCAGATCAGTGATGGACAGCCCTCAAGCCCCTCCTCGTCTGCTCAACCCAGATCGAGCGACTGGACGAACCCCAA